>OZ024712.1:9637725-9660952 GCA_964016945.1 Microplitis deprimator | reverse complement strand
CAGGAAGTTTAAAATCGATTACGATTCCACCCAAATAGACATACATGAAAGCGCATTTTTAAAAACGTGGTGAAATAATTTTTTTCATGCTTGCGATATTTTCTTTTAACTATGCTGGACTCAGGGGTGAAAAAAAAAAAAAAAAAATTTTTTTTTTTGCCAAAATTCAAAAAGTAATTTTGAAAAAAAAAAAACCAAAGAAAACACCTCTCCGAAGTTTTAAGGATCTCTTAAGATTATTTAAAGGTAATGTAGTAAAAAATTTGTCCTCAAAATTTCGTGTCACCATACGATTTTGACGGTTTTTGAAAATTCAAAATTTTTTCCTTTGGCAAATCTTTGTTTTATAATGGTCAATTTGACATGGAATGACATATATTAGGGTGCTCCATTTGAAACGAACATTTTTTTTATTAGCGGGCACAAAGAAATTTTATTATTTATGTTGAGAGAAAAATTCCCTCAAAATTCCAGCTCTTAATTTTAATTTTAAGTACTTCCTATCGAGCATCAAAGTTTTCCTATTTAAGAAGCATGTAAATCGAATAACTTTTATTTTAAATTACTATAACTTAGCCCGGTTTTGATCTATCGTTTTGAAACCAGTTCTTATTTGTAGAGTAATTGTTGCTTTTTTAAAGTGTATAAAACGGTTTTGGTCTAACTCAATCCATGTTGATTGTATCAGCTCCGAAAGTCAATTTTTCACTTTTTTCATTTATTTTTGTTCATAGTGAAAAAACGGCTCATCTTACAAAAAATATGTATAGGACCAATCTTTAAGAAAATTTTGTCCTCTACAAAATTGCGCATAACACTTATATTGCTAAAGTGCACTGTTCAAAGATACATGCATTTTAACATTTTACAGTAAAAAAGATTAGTACCATAGTAAGCTTACAATTTTTTTTACTGTAAAATGTTAAAATGCATGTATCTCTGAACAGTGCACTTTAGCAATATAAGTGTTATGCGCAATTTTGTAGAGGACAAAATTTTCTTAAAGATTGGTCCTATACATATTTTTTGTAAGATGAGCCGTTTCTTCACTATGAACAAAAATAAATGAAAAAAGTGAAAAATTGACTTTCGGAGCTGATACAATCAACATGGATCGAGTTAGACCAAAACCGTTTTATACACTTTAAAAAAGCAACAATTACTCTACAAATAAGAACTGGTTTCAAAACGATAGATCAAAACCGGGCTAAGTTATAGTAATTTAAAATAAAAGTTATTCGATTTACATGCTTCTTAAATGGGAAAACTTTGATACTCGATAGAAAGTACTTAAAATTAAAATTAAGAGCTGAAATTTTGAGGGAATTTTTCTCTCAACATAAATAACAAAATTTTCTTGTGTCCGCTAAAAAAAAATGTTCGTTTCAAATGGAGCACCCTAATATATATATTAGTGTCCCAAAAAAAAACAAATATTTTTTTTCAACCTCTTATGGGCTCAAAAGTTACTTTATATTATAAAAAAAATCCTCACCAAATTCCAGCCAGATAACTTTAAAATTGAGCTGTCACAAAGGGGGGTCCCCTTTCCCATTTAAAATATACGTGAAAATTTTTCATTTTAGTTTTTCGTTATTAAGACTATGAAAAAATTTTTTTTTAAATTCCGCCTAGTATAATTTCATAGTAAATTAAATTCTCTACAAAAAAGTGATGATGTATTATGTACGTCAAACGAACTGGAAAAAAGTTACGGGGCTTCAAAGATCGACAAAAATTTAGTTTCCTCAATGTTAAATTTTTTTTTATTATTTTATATTTTTATTCTATCAAAAAATTTTTTTTGAAAATTTTGACAAGCACGTTGTTGTAGAAAATTTATTTTCCTACAAAAAGTATCTAATATAATATATACGTCAAATGAATGAGAAAAAAGTTACAGGGCTTTAAATGTCAATGAAAAATGAAGTACACTTTTCGTTGACATTTAAGTTCAAAAAATGAATATTTTTTAAACTTCTTTCTTCGTGATAAAACTTAAAATTTCTTGAATCTTGAATTAAAGTTCAGATAAAATAAAAGTATAACCTTATTTATCTTTCAACGATACGACCACAATTACTACAGCAATTTCATATTCATTAAACAAAAATATTAATTAAAATAAATTTCACTTTCGTATGTTGAAAATAGGCTTTAAATATTTAATTTGTAATACAAATAATTATTTTCAATTAAAAATTTATGAAGACAATATCTCTAATTCTTAGACTATTAGTTGAGTATAAAAACTGCGAATTAAATTGAAGTACTTCAATAATTATTTAAGACTTTATTGTTTTTGCAGTTCTTGTTGATCTTACTAAATAAATTCAGAATTTTTATTTAATTACAGCGTAAGAAATGTTAATTATTTGCGATCAATAATTACAACAAAAATTCAACATTTTTTCAGAAAATTTGACGTGTACTCTATAAAGTAAAATATTTTTTACATTTTCGAACCATATTTAAAGTCAAAATTAAAAATATTGTGAAATTGCTAATAAACTATTCAAGCTTAAACTTTAACATTAAATAACTTTGAACCGAGTGGAATAAGCGAAAAATCATAAGAGACCTTTTTTGTAGATCGCCCATTTCTCTACAAGATTAAGTATTAATCTTTGCAATTCGTTGATTAGATGCAGAGTAATAAAATTTTAAACATCAAAAAATGTTTTTGCTATGTTATTTAAATGGGAAATAAAAAATTGCAAATAGGCACCTCTTAATATTAATATGAAGAGCTCAAATTTCAACAGAAATTTTTTTTCGTCATCTCAAACAATATTTTCACTGTAACTATAGAAAAAAATAAGTCACTTTTTTTTTGCCCACCCTAATATATATATATATACATTAAATAACCTAAGATATCAATGAAGTACATGATATAGAAAATAGCAGACGACCGACAATTTTTTTAATTTTTATAACAAAATGACATTAACAAAAAAAAATTCTAACATGCACAGAAAAATTGGTGCAAGTCGTTCATAAACATCTTTTGTGTTTATTTTTTTATATTAATACTTAATTTGTTTAATTAAAAATAAAAACATTTTCGAGTGTCTGCTGCTTCCACAACCTGGAGTCAATATAATGCTGTCATTTTCCGTAAGAGATGTGGGATCAATCAACCATTTTTGTGGAATATTTTTAAATTGAGGCCTTTGAGGTAAGCCGCATGAGAAAGTATATAAGTTACTGATAAATGTTCGACATTCCTGTGACGTAGCAACAGTCCATCTATAAATTTTGTCTATATGTAACTCAATATCCATAGAATCAGCTTTAACTCCATCAACAACTTGTATATCCGTAAGTAACCAAGACTGTTTCTTTTTAAATATATTTTTATCATTTTTTTTTACTTGGTATATAATGAATGTCTCTAGCACATCTGTTGTAGTCGTCAAACATAGGAAACTTGTTTTCTTTTTTTTATATGTTTTACTGACAAAACAAACACTTAACAATTTTTCATCACTTGGTGTAAATATTTCGCGTTGTAACGTATGACGTATTGCAGCCATTTTTCATTCAAAAATTAAAAACAGATAGATTAAAGAAAATTAAATTAGGTATCCAATATATTTTTAGAGGCACTGAAATGGTAAATAGTAAATAGAAACGGATTTGTTCAAAAGTATTGGTAAAAGTAGTTGTCTCACTGATGTATGGAGGTAGAGGTAAGGAGCACTCTCTCTGTGTATTAAAACTGTTCATAAAATCAAGTAAAATTAAGGTGGCGCTGCTTTAGCAAAATGACCTAATTTGAAAGAAAGCGCCTAAAACTGTTAGAAAAGGACAGAATTAAACTAAGAAATATATAATAAGAAATAAATCCGGTTCGTAAGCGCGCGACTTTCAAAAATAAAATAAATCAGAAAAAAAAAATTTTTTTGTGAAGGGTTTAATGGTTAGGAATAATCAAAATTACCATCAAGTAAATAAATTTATTTCAAAACATCATTATTAATACTCAACAATCATTAAAAATTGCTGACACTTATTTAAAAATAATAAATCTTAAAAAACTAATGAACAAATTTAAAACTCGATTGCTCAGTCACTGTACTAGTTAAAATATGATTAAAACAATAAAACGTTGACATTAAACAGGTAACAAGTTTAAAAAATAGAAATTTCCTACTAAAAATTTGTGCAGGTTTAAATATACTTAAAACAATGATAAAACGAAAGAAGCATATTAAACGTAACAAATAATATCCCTGATTAAACAACTGAATTCGATCGAATTAAACAGAATTAAATTTTTAATTCTATTTAATTCAGATAAATTCTGTTAATTTGGTACCTAACTTAAAAATGAATTTTGTCTTATTCGGCAGGAAAACCAGAATTTGTCCAAATTAAAACGAATTTAAATAATTCTATTCGGTTTAATTCTGATTAATTCGAAAATAATTCTCCAATTTCTAGTTCTGAATCCGAATTAAACTTAATTAAAATGAATTTGAAATTTTTGAATCGGTTTTATTCTGTTTAATTCCAATTCAAATTTTCAACTCAGTTTAATTCTATTTTGCAGAATTCGACAGAATATAACAGAATTAAAATTTTGAATTCGGTTGAATTCAGTTGTTTAATCAGGGATAGCTTAAATAAACTTAAAGAAAAAAACATAATTAAAAGAATAATGACTAGCTTTTAACTTATTAACTTAAAAGTTATTTTTTAATCTAATTATCTGTAAAAAAATAACACTTTATTAAATAATGACTATTTTATAATGCACAGAAAGGTTGCGTGACAGAATATTTGTACATTTCTAAAATATAGGAGTAACAGAATAGTAAAGACAGCTTACTTTTGATTAAATGATTCTGTTCTTTGGAGTACCTAGAAAATCAGTATAAATATTAGGGTGTGTCGAAAAACAACATTTTTTTTTTGGCATGCCACACAAGAGATCGATATTATATGATAAAAATAAAATTCTGTCAGAAGGTCAGCTATTAAATTCAAGTTTTAGAGGTATTTAACCTCGGCATGGACCCATTGTACGGATAAGCTCAGGATATAGTTTTGAAGGGAATTTAACGCGCTACAAAAAAAGTCTCTTATTATTTTTTGATAAATCCGTCTGTTCAAAAGTTATTGAAGCTTGAAGTCACATTTATAGTAAATTTCCTACAAATTATCTCTGATGAAGTTTTTTTCGGATTCAGCACAATTGTCTATTTATTTGCATTTTAATGTCAAGCTCTTAAAATCGATCAGAACACTATTTTTTTAAGAGCTTGACATTGATCAGTCGCTTCGAACGCCACCTCAAAGAGCCAAATTGGTTCATCCGTTCAAAAGTTACAGAAGATTTAGATACATACGTACGTAGGTGTGTACATATACACATATATACATTTGGATATCATCTTGAAATTATTCAGAATAGCTTTCTAGAAACTCAAAACGTCAAGATCTGTTAGAAAATCGGTTTTCGAAAATCGGACCGAAACCAATAACCCCTTTTTTTCGAAAATTTTCAATTTTCTTAACGAGAAATTAGAAAATCGCGGGCAATAAATGAATGAAAAACAAAAAAATTATTTTTCAGTTAAAAATGAGATTTTATCTCTTAAGTTTCGTTCTCTATAGCTTTTTTAACTTCTCGCTAAAAAAAATTGCAAATTTTAAAAAATTCGGGAAGTTATTGGTTTTGGACCTATTTGCGAAAATCGAATTTTTAAGAGATCTTGACGTTTTGAGGTTCTAGGAAGCTATTCTGACTAATTTCAAGATGATTTCCGAGTGTGTGTATGTATGTATGTATGTACGTATGTAAATATCTATAACTTTTGAACGGATGAACCGATTTTGATCGTCAAGGTGGCATTCGACGTGGTTTGTCAATATCTACAAGCTGTGACAAAATTTAGCTTGATCGGTAGGGCTCGTTCAGAGATATTCCAAAAATAAACTTTTTTTAAAAATGTTTTTTTTGAATAACTTGTGCCCGATGGATTGATTTCAAAATCAACTGGGCTCTGAAGCTTCATAAGCCGCGTCGAATGCCACCTTAACTATGAAAATCGGTTCATTTGTTCAAGAGAAACCGTTGTCGACAGAATTAAAAAAAAAATTTTTTTTAGTATTTTCGAAATTTCTCAAAAACGACTACATAAATCAATTTTAAAATCTGATCAGCTGTAGAACTCAATAAAACGCGTTGATTGCCACCTTAACCGTCTCAATCGGTTAATTCGTTCGAGTGATATCGTGAGCTCGAAAATGTTTTCACAATAATTTTTCGAGCTCAAGGAACGGGAAGTTTTGGGGCTGGCCCGCAGGGTCAACTAATAGACCGATTTTTTCTATTAACTTTTATCAAATGTCAAAAAGGACCTTTTTTCGTAGGGAATTTAATTTCTTACGCGATCATGAAACCTAAAATTAAAAAAAAAAAAAAAATTTCACATAGTTATTTATAAACAAAAAAAAAAACTTTTTTCTTGTGTATTTTCAATGAGAAGGGGGACTTCTCCCCCCGTACGCCAGCTCAATTTTTGAGATATTGAGCTGAAATTTTAAGAGGATTTTCTTTGGTTTATTAAAGTATCTTCAGAGGTATATTTAATCTAAAAAAAAAAGAAAATTTTTAACTTCCCGCTAAGAAAATCAACGATTTATAAAAAATTTGGAAAGTTATTTGCTTGCTTGAAAAATCAAGTTTTTAGCAGATGTCGACGTTTAACCCTTCAGCATCCGCGCTATGAATTTTTTTTTTCACACTTGGCTTCAAATATTTTTTCCTAAGTAATTTCAAATGGAATGACCTAATGAAATTTTTTTTATCTTCATAAAATTTTATGATTTTGAAATTTAAAAATTATTTCAAACATAATAAATACTTTTAAAAGATTTATTTTAAAAAGCCTTGAGACTTTTTCTCATCACGCGAGTAAAGTAAGGCGTAAAAATTAATACGGTTCGGCTCAATTCGAACAGTTTCAAATCTTTTCGGCAATCACTGCCATTTCTTTCAGCCGTTACATCTGTCATTACATACAAAATTAAAAAATAAAAAACAAGTACATTATAGAAAATTTAAAAATAAAAACAAGCGAAATATTCAAATTAATTGTAATTACGTCATTACTGGGAAAGTGCATAATATTTTGGTTTCATTTAACTTAAAATTTACGATGCGTCGAAGTGTGAGACTTTTTCTCATCAAGCGGGTAATGTTTTACGTTGCTGTAACGTAGGGGCTGAAGGGTTGAAGGTCTTAGAATGCTATTCCGACATTTTCAAAAAGTTGTCTGTGTGTGTGTGTATGTGCGTGTGCGTGCGTGTGTGTGCGTGTGTGTGTGCGCGCGCGGTATGTAAGCCTCTCATATCTTTTTAATCATTAAACCGATCTAGATGAATCTTACGGCATTCATGAGTTCTTCTGAACTTAGATTCCCAGAAAATTTTAGATCATTTAGTTAAATAAATTCTGAGTTATATAAGGAATATGAAGAAAAGTTTTTTTTTTTTTTTTTTTTTTTCTCAATATTACAAAAACTGTCGAATCGATTGATTCCAAAATCTATTCAGCTCTAGAACTTAATAAAAACTTTCACAGCACAAACCTTCACCATATTGTTTATATATAATTTAAGACTTAAATAAAAATAAATTTACAAAGTAATTTAAATTGTTCTTGAAAATATTTAAAATTCTCACTTGACTATGTTCTCAATTGAATATTCATTTACATTACTTTTATCAACTACTATATTCAATACAACTACTTCTTTACTCTACTATTTTTCTTTGTTATACTTCATTCTTCATATACTTCACTTCATCAATAATCGACGAGTTCACATCTAACCGTGTATGCTAATCAGCGCCTCTCTAGTTGGTTTTTGAACTATAATTTTACGGCTTTTCGTGGACACTTTTGAAACTGAACCCTGATAGCCAAGTTGGCGAGAAACTGACGAGAAACTTGCAGCCGCAACTGGACACCAAGTTGGACGCCAACAGTTGGTCCCTCCAAAGTTGATAGACATTTTCTGAGAAAGTTGGTGGCAAAAGTTGGAAATCCAATAAGTTGACGGTTACTTTCTGTGAAAGTTGGTGGCAAAAGTTGCTTGCAAAAGTTGGCAATCATAAGTTGACGGTAAGTTTCCTTTCAATTTTCTCAAAAACTTGCATTCCAGTTGCAGCTCCATACTGGCGCCAACTTTCTGAGAAAGTTGGCGGTAACTTGTAGCCAAAAGTTGCAAAAGCTAAAGTTGTCGACAACTTGTCGTCAAGTTGGTCGGAAACTAATGAATGACCAACTTTTTCACGATCAACTCGTGCTATCAGGGATACTGCCGTATTTTAAAGGTAACTTAAAGGTAAGTGTTGGAGAGCAAGTAGTTACCTTTAAGTTGACAGTAAATTGTCTGCGACTTTCTATTTAATTTGACTACAAGTATTAACGTCAGACAATAACGTTAAGTTGATTGAAAGTTTCACTTCAAATTGACGGCAAGTTTTTCTGGCAAGTTACATTTAAGCTACTGCCGTATTCTGAAGCCAACTTAATGGAAAGTATTATGCAGCAAGGTTTGCCAGAGACTTTCTCGTTAAGTTAGCCGAAAGTGTTGCTCTACAACACTTATAGAGCAATGTCTGGCTATCAGGGTAAATTCAAGAAAAATCAACCGTAAATTTTTATTTTCAACTTTTGCTGTAAAATTGTCTGCAAATTCGGGCAGCAGATTTCAGGTAATTTCAACATCAAATTACCCTCAATTTCAAGCCAAAGTGGCTATTAGGGCTACTGCCGCAACCTGTCACCAAGTTTCTGAGCAACTTGTAGTTTTTTTTTCTTTTTCCTTGATTGGCTAACGGCTCTGGAGCGCCATGTGCCAGTATCTGTTATAGATTGTTAATATTTTTTAGCAACTTGTAGTTAACTTGTCGGCAACAGTTACACGAGCTGAAAGTTGTCGACAAGTTTCTCAGAAAGTTACCGTCAACTTACGGAAATGCCAACTTCTGCGGCCAACTTGGCGACAGGTAGCGGCAGTCGGTTGTCGACAAATTGCGGCCAACTTGGCTATCAGGGAAGTGACCTCTACCCTGATAGCCAGACATTGCTCTACAAGTGTTGTAGAGCAACACTTTTGACTAAGTTAACGAGAAAGTTTCTGGCAAACCTTAGCTGTATAATACTTTCCTTTAAGTTGGCTTCAGAATACGGCAGTAGCTTGAATGTAACTTGCCAGAAAAACTTGCCGTCAATTTGAAGTGAAACTTTCACTCAACTTAACGTCATTGTCTGACGTTAATACTTGTAGTCAAACTAAATAGAAAGTTGCAGAAAATTTACTGTCAACTTAAAGGTAACTGCTTGCTCTCCAACACTTTCCTTTAAGTTACCTTTAAAATACGGCAGTAGCTTGTAGTTAACTTATGGTTAGGGTGGCTATCAGGGTAACTTGAGAAAAAATTAACCGAAAATTTTTTCTTTCCAACTTTTGCTGTCAAATTGTCGGCAAATTCGGGCAGCAAATTTTAGGTAATTTCAACGTCAAATTACTATCAATTTCAAGCTAAAGTGGCTATTTGGGTAGTTGTGTCCCATAGAATTTGGGATTTTGTCCTACCACAATTATTCCTCCTCTGCCACAATAATTGGATTGGCGCATGCGTAGAATATCTTATTCAGAATATTATAACAGAGGGAGAAAGAATAATGGTGGGAAAAAATCTCAAACTTTTTCCGGGCCAAATATATATGGAGTTATCGAAAAATTAATCGATATCTAGTCATACACCTGTTGTAATCCCAAAGTATATGATGTCAACAATGAATGAAGCTAATGGAACTAATGATCATGAAGAATATCAGTACTTGAATTTAATTGAACGAATAAGAAAACAAGGAACCAATAAAGATGATCGTACTGGAGTTGGTACTTATTCAATTTTTGGAACACAATTGCGATTTTCCCTAAAAAATGGTAAAATCATCGATCTATTATTTATTGTTTTTTTTTTCTCGAAAAATCTTTATTTAAATACATTGTTCAATTCTTATTTGGTTACTATAATAGGTACATTTCCATTACTCACTACAAAATCAGTATTCTGGAAAGGTGTAGTTGAGGAACTACTATGGTTCATTAGTGGATCGACAAATGCTCATAAGCTTTCTGAGAAAGGTATTCATATTTGGGATGCAAACAGTTCAAGAGAATTTTTAGATACTTACGGATTTCAGGATAGAGAAGAAGGTGATTTAGGACCAGTTTATGGATTTCAATGGAGACATTTTGGAGCTGAATATACTAATATGCACGCAGACTATACTGGGAAAGGTGATTAATTTTTTTTTACTTCAAACTTAAAAACTTATGTAAAAAAAGTGAAAAAATGTTAGTATCAAATTCCCGAGCGTTGTAGTGTAATTTAATTATAAATAGTGTAAAGTAATTTTACATAAAGAATTCACTATCAAATTGTTGATTGGTTTGATACTATTAATATGCTAGATTTTAATTCGTGAAAAAATTTAAGTTTTTTCAAGCCTTAAGTTTTTCATCAAAGTATTAGTATATCGAAATCGAATGCCTTCTAGAAATAATTTTAATTTTATTTTATTTTATTAATGATCACCTTAAAATATGGGATTGTTTACCGTCCTAATTCCAAGCTAAAGATTAGAAAAAAATAAAACTATGTAATTATGAGATGCAATAGTGAATCACCATCAACATTTTTCCACTTGATATGAGATGCCCTCAAGTTATTTAGAAATGATTTTAATTTCTACCCGACAACCAGTTCTGAATACATTAAAAAAAAAACATTTTCTAAAAAATTTAACTCTTCATCTTAATGTGAACCTAAACGAGTAAATTAAATTTTTTTTGAGGGGCATTAGATTTTTTCATCTTTCGTTATGAATTTTAAATTATTTTAATAAACTACTTAGAATAGTGATCTCAAGATATTTTTGTGGCTTATCATATTTAATCACAATCAAAAATTATTATGCATAATTTCTTTTGCCTCATGTATTGGAATTAAATTAAAGAATATGTTTCTATTTTCTATCTGTATCTAAAAATTCAATTTTTCAATGCTAATTAAATGGTGCCCGCTCAAAATATCACAAAAAAATTTTTCCATACAAAAAGAACCATGCTAAAATACCATAAAACTAAAATATCCAGTGACATAAATAACCTGTTACAAAAATAACCATAAAAATGAAAACTATATACGAAAATATCTAGTTAACAATATCTGCATACATTAATATCCAATCGATATGATATAAATCTGATATGAATAAATGAATGAAAAAAATGGATATGAAATGAAGGCAATAAGTTTTTATTACCAGGTTATTATTGTATTTAGTTATTTTTGTACTTAGATATTAATTACAAGGATATTATTGTGTCTGGTTATTTTTGTATGAAGTTATTTTCGTAAATAGTCATTTTTGTATCAGGTTATTTTCGACTAGTTTTTATTGTGATGGTTATTAAAAACAGGGTATTTAGGACTGTAACCAAATAAATAACTGCCAGGCTTCATTGAAAACATTGAATGATACCCCGATCGCTTAAACGATTTTATAAGAAATTATTCTATCGTTAATTTATCAGAAAAGATACAAATTCTGATCGATGATAAATAACGACAGTTTTTTGAATTAATATTATAATCAATATCTATTATCTACTTAAAACGAAATAATTTACATCCCATTCGTTAATTTTCAGGTATAGATCAACTTCAAAATGTTATCGATACACTGCGTACTAATCCAAACGATCGACGAATGATAATGACTGCATGGAATCCTACCGATATTCCGAAAATGGCATTACCACCTTGTCACTGTCTTGTCCAATTCTATGTTAGTAATGGCGAACTTTCTTGTCATCTTTATCAACGCAGTGCTGATATGGGGCTCGGAGTACCGTTTAATATTGCATCGTATTCACTTTTAACGTATATGATAGCCCATATAACAAATTTGAAAGTAATTAATTGAAAATGAATTCAAATTTTTTTTTTACATTTCTACCCTTCCATAATTTTCGCAATTCATTAAACAAAAAATTTTTACAGCCCGGAGAGTTCGTTCATACAATGGGCGATTGTCACGTATATTCAAATCATGTTGATGCTTTAGAAACTCAGTGTAAGCGTAAGCCTAAGCCATTTCCAAAATTGAAAATTACCAGAGATGTCAGAGAAATCGATGATTTTATTGCATCCGATTTTGAATTAATTGGTTATAATCCACACCCAAAAGTATTAATGAAAATGGCTGTTTAAAATGAATTACTTTTATGATTCTGAGAAAAGTGTAAAAAAGTAAAATGGTTCAGTATTTGATACAAATTACTGTTGGAAAAAAAAAAATTCAATACGCAGAAGTGAAGTTCCGTTTTTAAAGACTCATCCGTATACTTGTTTTTTTCATTTTTCTAAATCATCTTTTTTCCAATCCGCAACGTCATTTGGAAACCCTTCTATAACGTTTTTTTACGCCACAATAATTGCGAACCACTTTATTATATGTATCAATTATACACTATATTTTTATATTAAATATTGTATTAATAAACTTTTGGATCATAAACAAAGAAAATCGAAATCGAAGCATACAAACATTCAGCAGCAAACTTAGGATTATTGTCCAAAAATTAATTACAAGAAAACTTTTTATTATAAATTTGATGATAAATGTAACTCAACTTTGTATAATTGAAAGAATTAAAGTTCTCAACGATAAAACATCTTCAAATTTTATCTGCATTTAATAAATTAGAAGTTCATTAAATTTGTTTATGAAACAAATGAGCAATGACTTTATTCTTTTAAGAAAGTAAATAAATAAATAATTCGTTGTCATTTCTTTGACTTTCACCTTTCATATATTTTTTTCTTAATATATTTTATAAAATAATTGATCTCAAGTTAATACTAAAGGCTAAGACATCTGAATATCATTAGATTGTGAAGTTGATAATTGATGAAGTTGTTGTGTTACTGCAAGAGTTCCAGCTTCACTTACAGTAATGATAACCCAAATGATATCTATAAAATTTCAATTAATGAATATATATGATAATCAAAATACTAAATTTAAAATAAACAAATTACCTCCAAAATAGGATCCAGTGGATGTCATCATTCTCCATTTGCTTTGATAAACCCCTAATTCATTTGGACTGGTTAAAATAACACTTATTTCCGTGACTTTTTTCGGTTCAAGTGCTGGCACTTCAATTCTCGTACAATCTCCCATAATAACACCTCCGGTATACTGAAGAGAAATTCCTTCTGGCCATGGTTCACTACCTGAATTTTGCACTCTCCATGATTTTTGAAATTTCGTATTTGGTGAAACTGATTCACCTTCACCGATTGTACAGTCACACACTAAAGTCATACTAGGAAGTTTAAATGGTGACTCAAAATCAAAATAACTGCAAATCGCTGCTTGTAAATTCCTAGAACAATATTTTTATATATAGAAATCATCAATGATACATGATATTTGATAAAATTTTTCTAACCTAAAACTGTTTATTAAAAAAGAAATGTTTATTCTTATTGTTATTGATTGATAAAATATTGAAAATATGTAGGACAATTTAATAAAATTAATAACGATGCAAAAAGAAAATATAATAATTACCAATTATTCATATCCAAAAAAAAAGTAGCAGTCGCTTCATTTAATTGACTACCTGCTAATAACCTTTGAAGTTGTTTGACCAAATCATCTTTGTCTGTTGTACCCATGCAACTAAATTGTTGCAATAAATGTTGATCAAAATCATTATCCAAATCCATGATGAAATATATATTACAGGATCTCTGTATGTTATTAAAAATCACTTCAAATTTGCTTTTTCTTAATACGCCATAGCACACAAAAAAATTAAAAAGAAGTCAATAAATAACAATAGAAAAATGAAATCGAAAACAATATTAACGAAAACTATTAAAATTTATTTCTATTGTTACTGTTATCAATTTTGTAATTTTTTCCTTTATAATTGAGAAAAAAAGAAACAATTTTATTTTTTACTTTCGTTTGAATACACTACTTATTATAGTCAGTATTTTGTTTTAAAACACTGAGTTCTTTCCTTTTGTATTTTATGTTGCTTTTGTTTATGTTGGAGAATTAAAAATTTTGCGGGGTCTGCGGGTTTAAAATTGTTTCAAATGTCATTATTGGGACACGACGTACGTATAATGTACAACCATAGTATAAAGGCTGATAAACATATATTCATACGATATATACTATATTATAATAGGTACAATACTTAGTGTTATTAATATGCCACTTTAACCCCCCACCTCACCCGACAACCCCTTTTCGACAACAATAACAAAACTGTGCAGCATATTCTAACCCCATATTTTACCAGTTAAATTGCATTACCTTGATAACCAACTTCCCTGATAGCCACACTTTAAATATAATTGTTCAGCAAGTTCTGCAGTGAAACGTTTTCGGCTAACTTAACGACAACTTTCTCGTAAGCCTTGACTGGATAATACTTGCGTGCAAATTGATGCAAATTAACTGCTGTCATCTGAATGTAATTTGACATGAAAACTTGCCGTCAATTTTAAATAAAACTTTCAATCAACTTAACGTCGTTGTCTGACAAAAACACTCCCTAATAGCACAGTTTGCTTTAGCAAAAGTTTACTTACAAAAGTTTCTTTGAATTTTTCGTCAAATGTCCGTCAACTTCGAACTTTTTCGTTTTTAACGACAATTTATATACAACTTGATACACAATTTGACGGAAATTTACTACACGAACTAAAAGTAAAAATTCACGTGAAAAGTTGACTAGAAAAAATTTTTCGTCAATTTTCAGGCGAATTTTTACTCCAATTTATGGTTAATTTGATAAAAAATAGTAAAGTATTTTTTTTACCGTGAAATTGTAGATAATTTTATATACCGATTTGCTTACCTTTTGAAATGGTAAAAATGAACATTACCGACCTTTTTTTTTACGGTAAAAACCCTGATAGCCAGACATTGCTCTACAAGTGTTGTAGAGCAACACTTTCGGCTAAGTTAACGAGAAAGTTTCTGGCAAACCTTGGCTGTATAATACTTTCCTTTGAGTTGGCTTTAGAATACGGCAATAGCTTGAATGTAACTTGCCAGAAAAACTTGCCGTCAATTTGAAGTGAAACTTTCAATCAACTTAACGTCATTGTCTGACAGTAATACTTGTAGTCAAATTAAATAGAAAGTTGCAGACAATTTACTGTCAACTTAAAGGTAACTGCTTGCTCTCCAACACTTTCCTTTAAGTTACCTTTAAAATACGGCAGTAGCTTGTAGTTAACTTATGGTTAAGGTGGCTATCAGGGAAGTTACCTCTAAATTGAGCAAAAATTAACCGAAAATTTTTATTTCCAATTTTTGCCGTCAAATCGTCGGCAAATTCGGGCAGAAAATTTCAGGTAATTTCAATGATAAATTACTGTCAATTTCAAACTGAAGTGGCTATTAGGGCTTGTAGTTAAATTGAATTCAAGTTACAGACAGTTTACTGTCAACCCGGGAAAAAATTATCATACCTGACCATGCCTATTCATGTATGATCAGGCCTGAAGTTAGACATGATCATACCTGTCCATGGCTGTTCATGTCTGTCCATGCCTCTTCATGTCTGAAGTTTTAAATACGCTCAGGGCTGATCATACCTGTTCGTGCCTGTTCATACCCATTCGTGTCTGACCATACCTGTTTATGTTTGAAGCGTTAAATACGCTCAGGCCTGATCATACCTGTCCATGCCTGTTCATGTCTGAAGCGTTAAATACACTCAGGCCTGATCATGCCTGATCCAGCCTAATATATGGGCTTAGATTTAAAATCTTAGTTATAATTAAATATTAATAAGTTAGTTATAATTATATATAGCTAACGTAATTGTAATTATATATAACTTATATATAATTTCATATAACTATAAATCAATAATTAATAAATTAGATATAAAATTTTGTTAACTAAAAATCTATCACCCTGATAGCCAAGTTGGTGAGAAACTGACGAGAAACTTGCAGCCGCAACTGGACACCAAGTTGGCCGTCAACAGGGTGCCATTAGATAGCCCTAAACGGACATCTGGACAACGTACTACTGTGGCAAAAACGACATCTAGGAATCGTGACAATGTACCAACGCTACATCTGGTAATAGCGACATTCGTCCAGCGTGACATTTGTCCTACATACTATACGGAAACTGTGACACTCATGCAAGTGCGACAACTGAAACATACGACATGTAGACAAGTCGACACTTTGCCAACGTGATATTTGACAAACAGGACATTCGTCCAGTGTGACATTTGGCAAAGTCGACAAGTGTCTTACGTGACGTTTAGGAATATGGACATCTTAACACAAGGACAATTGTACATAGTGACAATTGGAAAATGTGACTTTTGGCAATGTTACCAGTCGGTTACAAAGGACATATGGATAGCGTGACAGTTGACCATAGTGACATTTGTGAAAAGGTACATTCGGACAAATAATTATTTCTACTTACCAACAATGAACTTATAAGAAATCAGCAGATAAATTAGATTTCTTATGGTAATAAAACATAGAAAGAGAGAAGACATACATTTTAAATGAAACTCCAACTAATGCAGCCAAAAGATTATTTCGATTTGTTTTATAAATTTTAGGGCACAACTTATTAATTTATTTATTTAGAAAAAATGCTAAAACATGGTTTTAGTTTAACTTGAAAATTAATATATGCTTTCTTTTATTACGAATTAATTACAGCAAATAGTGTTCATGTGTAATAAATATATTTATAATTTATTGTTTCCATTGAATTGTAATAAATAAACACGAAATATAAAAATGTATTTGATCCTAATCGAATATATTAAATTAAATTTACTTTCTATTATCACTAACTGAAATTAATATTATTCGACTGTAAATAAGAAAATATTATACAATTAATGGTAATTAAAAATAATCTCGTAACATAAATTTATTTTTAATCCAATTGAATATATGAAATGAAACTTATACTTACCACTATTTATACCAATTATATTCTGATCAATTATGTAATACTATACAAATAAGAGTAACGAGCAACTTGCAGTCACTATGTGACTGCCCAAATATCACTACTAAATATATAAAATATGCAGAAAAAAAGGATTTCTTGCTGCAAAAAATTTTAATTTGCACCAAGAAATTTTATGCATTATAAATTAAATACAAAAATTGTCTTGAGGCGAGAATAGATTTTTTTGGTCAAGAAATAATTCCTTGTACCAAGTAATTTTTCTAGTTCTAAATAAATTTTTGTTTTCAATTCAGAATGAAAAAAATTTCTTGGGGTAAGTAAAAATTTTTTTTTAGGCGACTTAAGAATTTTTGTGTCAATGAATCATTTTTTTTTCTATGCACATTTTTTTAGCTTTGAGAAACTTCCTAAAACCAAAAGGGCGTATAAAAATCTGTCATTTTGGAATAAGTAACGCGATATAAATAATATATTCAGTAACATTCAGTCATATTTAGTGACAGAATAATTGAAGTATTAATTTATTTAAAGAAAATAAATACGATCGTTTTTTTTCTCGCGTAATTTAAATGTAATTCGAATGATACAGATAAATCTATTTATCTCAATACTTGGCAATCAAAAAGAGTTTAAACTATGAAAAGGCACAAATTCAAGTCAAAATCTTTCTAACGATACCAAATTTAATAACATTAACTAATTCTATTATATAGATATGTCAGGAACAAAATTTTCCTTATTCTCTTAATAATATAGATTAGGATATAGCTTAATTATTAATATAAAAAATAATGCTAAAAAGTTTTTTGTTTTAGGAAAATTAATATTTATTATTTTATAAAAATGTTGGAAGGTTAAAAACACACAATTATAATTTTTTTTTTAAACTTAAATTGCTATAAACTCACAATATACAAAAAAAATTAACAATATAATATCTAATAACTGACAATATAAAAAAATTTTTAGTTTGAATATTTAGATAATTTATCAGTAAAATTGTTATAAAAATGTATTTCTTTTGTGAATAATTTTTAATTTTCATTATAGCCGTATTTTTTATTTTCTGTTTATTTAAGGGCATTTTCCGATAGAGCTCCCCACTTTTTAAAATATTCAATGACCTTGACTTGTTATAACAGTATTAAAATTTAATTAATTAATTTTTAAAAAATTGAAGCATTAATTGAAAAAATAACAACGCAGTTACAATTTTGCCGAAATATAGATTTTTAAAAAAATTACTCACAGTTAAAATCAATAAGGAGTTAAACGAAATTTATTAAATAAATTTTAGCCAAAAAATTTGACATTCCAAATTATAATATTGACATGAAGACTTTACTGAAATTTATTTAAAAAAATTTTGTTTAACTCCTAATTGATATCAAATGTAAATAATTTTTTTTTAAATCTATGTCTTGGTGAAATTGTAACTTCGTTGCCCTTTTTTCAATTAAAGCTTAAACTTTTTTTTAATTAATTATAAAAATTTTAATACAGTCATTACAATTGAAAGTCTTTGAATATTTTGAAAAAGTGGGGGGGGGGGAACTATTTGAGAATGGTCTTAAAAAATATCTTTTCAGTTTCTCTATTTAAGGACATGTTCAGACAGCCCCCTTCCCACTTTTAGGAAGTATTCAATTACTTTCAACTGTTAAAGCGTGTCAAAATGTAATCAATCAATGAGAAAAAAAACTCAAGCATTAATTAAAAAGAAGGTCAACGTAGTTGTAATTTCGCCGATATATACATTTTTAAAAAAATTATTTCCACTTGATATCAATTAGGATTTGAACTAAATTCGTTAAACGAATTTCAGTTAAATCGTCATGTCAATTTTATAATTTGAATTTTTAAATTTTGTTGACTAAAATTTATTCAATAAATATTGTTCAACTCCCAATTGATATCAATTATAAGTAATTTTTTTTTAATTTTATATCTCAACGAAATTACGACTACGTTGTCCTTTTTTTTAATTAAAATTTTAATTTTTTTTAAGGCCATTCTCAGACAGTGCCTCCCCACTTTTTATAAATTTTTAACGACTTTCATCTGTCATAAGTGTATCAAATTTTTATCAATTAATTAAAAAAAAATTAAAGCGTTAATTGAAAAAAGGACAACATAGTCGTAATTTCGCCGATATATAAATTAAAAAAAAAAATATTTACACTTGATATCAATTGGGAGTTAAACGAAATTTGTTGAATAAATTTTAGCCAACAAAATTTAAAAATTCGAATTATAAAATTGACATGACGATTTTACTGAAATTTATTTAACGAATTTTGTTTGTATAATATTTTCTTATTTACAGTCGAATAATATTAATTTCAGTTAGTGATAATAGAAAGTAAATTTAATTTAATATATTCGATTAGGATCAAATACATTTTTATATTTCGTGTTTATTTATTACAATTCAATGGAAACAATAAATTATAAATATATTTATTACACATGAACACTATTTGCTGTAATTAATTCGTAATAAAAGAAAGCATATATTAATTTTCAAGTTAAACTAAAACCATGTTTTAGCATTTTTTCTAAATAAATAAATTAATAAGTTGTGCCCTAAAATTTATAAAACAAATCGAAATAATCTTTTGGCTGCATTAGTTGGAGTTTCATTTAAAATGTATGTCTTCTCTCTTTCTATGTTTTATTACCATAAGAAATCTAATTTATCTGCTGATTTCTTATAAGTTCATTGTTGGTAAGTAGAAATAATTATTTGTCCGAATGTACCTTTTCACAAATGTCACTATGGTCAACTGTCACGCTATCCATATGTCCTTTGTAACCGACTGGTAACATTGCCAAAAGTCACATTTTCCAATTGTCACTATGTACAATTGTCCTTGTGTTAAGATGTCCATATTCCTAAACGTCACGTAAGACACTTGTCGACTTTGCCAAATGTCACACTGGACGAATGTCCTGTTTGTCAAATATCACGTTGGCAAAGTGTCGACTTGTCTACATGTCGTATGTTTCAGTTGTCGCACTTGCATGAGTGTCACAGTTTCCGTATAGTATGTAGGACAAATGTCACGCTGGACGAATGTCGCTATTACCAGATGTAGCGTTGGTACATTGTCACGATTCCTAGATGTCGTTTTTGCCACAGTAGTACGTTGTCCAGATGTCCGTTTAGGGCTATCTAATGGCACCCCGTCAACAGTTGGTCCCTCCAAAGTTGATAGACATTTTCTGAGAAAGTTGGTGGCAAAAGTTGCTTGCTAAAGTTGGCAATCATAAGTTGTGGGTAAGTTTCCTTTCAATTTTCTCAGAAACTTGCATTCCAGTTGCAGCTCTATACTGGCGCCAACTTTCTGAGAAAGTTGGCAGTAACTTGTAGCCAAAAGTTGCAAAAGCTAAAGTTGTCGACAACTTGTCGTCAAGTTGGTCAGAAACTAATGAATGACCAACTTTTTCATGATCAACTCGTGCTATCAGGGCATGTATAAAATATTAAATTTTGTTGACCAAAAATCTATCACGTATGAGATTTTTATTACTTGAAGTTCATACAGAACATTCGTTTCAAATGAATCTCTTAGGTCAGTGGATAGCGGGTTAAGCTTCCGATTGCGAGGTCCACGGTTCAAAGCCTGCACACGCCCAAATTTATTTTTTTATTTTTATAGAAATAATTACCCTGATAGCCACCGTAACCATAAGTTAACTACAAGCTACTGCCGTATTTTAAAGGTAACTTAAAGAAAAGTGTTGAAGACTCATGCCTGTTTATGTCTGATCAGGTCTGATCATTTTTTCCCGGGAACTTAAAGGTAACTGCTTGCTCTTCTGTTACTCCTGTTATGTCCTGGGAGGTTAGTAGGGTCAGAGCTGACGCCACCGCCTGGATAGTGGGCAGTTCGTTGTCACGCGGGACCAATTTTGAATTTGAAAACAGTGAGTAACTTTATTGTTGGCTATGATGATAATGATTATCATGACTATTTAATAAAATAATGAAGTTATGGATAAGGATAGATGTAATTGATAAAACAACTTCTATCTGAAGACTGAATTTTATTATAAAGTATAGATAAGATTTGATCAGTAATAACAGTTGTGCTCGTCAATAGTTCTCGGAGAGAAGTGGTTACATCAGACGGCACAAAGAATTCTGACTCTCCACTCTTCAACTTCTCCCACCATTCTCATATTCACACACATACTTATGATATATATGTACTTATACATATCAACGTTCTTTATTAAATATATACTTATACATTTATACTTCCTACTAATCAAGTACGAGATATGAGCTTGCATATCTACGTTCTTTACTTATAGAGCAAGATCCCAGGCTCGGCAGACGTCACGTAGTTTCTGACGGACGAAATGTGGAAGATTGAGTAGTGTTAGAATGTACTACGATCGTGTGCTTACCTGCTAGCTCGGTCAAACGGCCAATTTCCAGGTATCAGGTGATCAAGGTACATAAAAACATTACTTACTTTACGTAAATTCTCATGGCTGATTTTCACGTATGTTTTAGACAATATAGTTAAAAATAAGTCGTTAATACTCCCAAACACTTTCCGTGGGCCATATTGCTTTGCAGACGCTTTGAAGCTCCCAAAATAGTTAGTTATCTTCATGTAAATTCTGCTGCTCCATTTTTATACATGTTCACCAGAAAACTGTTTTAAAACATTTGACAAGAAGACAGACCGATCCAAGGGGCCAATCATCCCCTAAACTCAATTTTAATACCTCTGGGGGTCGGAGCGTGAGAGCATCATCCACGCGCATGAGAATGATAGAGACCAACTGCGCTGTTAAGGCCATGAAAATTAATTGAGCAGATATTTTATAATTTTAAGAACTTTTAACAAATAAATTATGACAACAAACATAAGATGAAAAATCTGATTGTCGCTTGGCCCTGCGGGCCAGCCCCAAAACTTCCCGCTGTTTTCGAGCTCAAGGAGCTTAAAAACATCACTGTGATTATATTTTCGAGCTCTTTGAGCTCGAAAATGCTATTGCATGCAATTATTTTCTTATGAGCTTTTCAAGCTCTAACAAATAACGTTTTATGCTAGAGTTTGAAAAGTTAAGAATCGAAAATCATTAATGAAGAAGCAGCTTTTAAATTTTTATCCCCAATTATATTTTATGAAATAAATTTATTGAGGCAGAAATCAATGTCAGTGATCAAAATCAAGACATCAATGAGTTTTGACTTAGGTCAGATCAATAATCTATGAAACATCCGAGAAAAATGTTAAAAACTGTGTTTTTCCAATTTCTTGCTGACACTATGATTTAATCTAAAGAACAAGTTAGATAACATTATATGGTGATCGAAAGAGACTATAAAGAGAAAGAGTTGGTATGATTTCAGACATATTTTAGCACATTATATTTTGATTTATCCGGAAAAAATAACATTTTATGTTATTTTTTTAACTTTTAAGCCCCGATTTCTTTTGAACTAATTAACTGATTTTTACGTGTGAGTTGGCAATCGGCGCATTTTCTTGAATTCTAGAGCTGATTGAAATTTGGAATTGATTGGTTCAGCCGTTTCGAAGATATTTAGAAAAACCCGTTTTTCATCATTTCATTCTCCAAAGATATCTCTCGAACGCATTAAGCAATTAAGATAGTTAAGGTGGCAATCGACGCGGCTTATAAAGTTCTAGAGCTGATTAGATTTTGAAGTCGATTGTTCAACTTGTTTCTGAGAAATCTGTAAAAAACTAAAAAAAAAAAAATTTTTTTTTCCGTAATTCGCAAATATTTTCGAGTCTACTTGATCAAATGATCTACAATTTCCGGGAAAGTCGATGGCCAACAAGCTTTTTCGATTGCCACCTTAACCATTCAAATGGGTTCATTAGTTGAAAAGTTATAGACCGGTCACACACATACATACGCACCCATACACACACACATACATACATACAGACGCTCGGACATCATTCTCAAAATAGTCAGAATAGGTTCCTAGGACCTCAAAACGTCGACATCTGACGAAAATTCGATTTTCGAATATCGGGGTGAAAACAATAATTTCCCGAAATTTCTGAAAATCATCGATTTTCTTAGCGGGAAGTTAAAAAATTGACATGTAATAATTTTAAAAAATTAAAAATG
>OZ024712.1:9600791-9637525 GCA_964016945.1 Microplitis deprimator | reverse complement strand
TGTATAAAAACTGAAAAACTATAAGTGCAATTTTTAAAAATATTTATTAGTTCTAATTTTAAATGAAAAAAAGAAAAATTAAAAACGTGGACTAACTTAAGTATTATTTTAAAAAAATTGCATTTTAATTTTTTAAAATTATTACATGTCATTTTTTAACTTCCCGCTAAGAAAATCGATGATTTTCAGAAATATCGGGAAATTATTGTTTTCACCCCGATATTCGAAAATCGAGTTTTCGTCAGATGTCGACGTTTGAGGTCCTAGGAACCTATTCTGACTATTTGAGAATGATGTCCGAGCGTCTGTTTGTATGTATGTGTGTGTGTATGGGTGCGTATGTATGTGTGTGACCGGTCTATAACTTTTCAACTAATGAACCCATTTGAATGGTTAAGGTGGCAATCGAAAAAGCTTGTTGGCCATCGACTTTCCCGGAAATTGTAGATCATTTGATCAAGTAGACTCGAAAATATTTGCGAATTACGGAAAAAAAAATTTTTTTTTTTTAGTTTTTTACAGATTTCTCAGAAACAAGTTGAACAATCGACTTCAAAATCTAATCAGCTCTAGAACTTTATAAGCCGCGTCGATTGCCACCTTAACTATCTTAATTGCTTAATGCGTTCGAGAGATATCTTTGGAGAATGAAATGATGAAAAACGGGTTTTTCTAAATATCTTCGAAACGGCTGAACCAATCAATTCCAAATTTCAATCAGCTCTAGAATTCAAGAAAATGCGCCGATTGCCAACTCACACGTAAAAATCAGTTAATTAGTTCAAAAGAAATCGGGGCTTAAAAGTTAAAAAAATAACATAAAATGTTATTTTTTCCGGATAAATCAAAATATAATGTGCTAAAATATGTCTGAAATCATACCAACTCTTTCTCTTTATAGTCTCTTTCGATCACCATATAATGTTATCTAACTTGTTCTTTAGATTAAATCATAGTGTCAGCAAGAAATTGGAAAAACACAGTTTTTAACATTTTTCTCGGATGTTTCATAGATTATTGATCTGACCTAAGTCAAAACTCATTGATGTCTTGATTTTGATCACTGACATTGATTTCTGCCTCAATAAATTTATTTCATAAAATATAATTGGGGATAAAAATTTAAAAGCTGCTTCTTCATTAATGATTTTCGATTCTTAACTTTTCAAACTCTAGCATAAAACGTTATTTGTTAGAGCTTGAAAAGCTCATAAGAAAATAATTGCATGCAATAGCATTTTCGAGCTCAAAGAGCTCGAAAATATAATCACAGTGATGTTTTTAAGCTCCTTGAGCTCGAAAACAGCGGGAAGTTTTGGGGCTGGCCCGCAGGGCCAAGCGACAATCAGATTTTTCATCTTATGTTTGTTGTCATAATTTATTTGTTAAAAGTTCTTAAAATTATAAAATATCTGCTCAATTAATTTTCATGGCCTTAACAGCGCAGTTGGTCTCTATCATTCTCATGCGCGTGGATGATGCTCTCACGCTCCGACCCCCAGAGGTATTAAAATTGAGTTTAGGGGATGATTGGCCCCTTGGATCGGTCTGTCTTCTTGTCAAATGTTTTAAAACAGTTTTCTGGTGAACATGTATAAAAATGGAGCAGCAGAATTTACATGAAGATAACTAACTATTTTGGGAGCTTCAAAGCGTCTGCAAAGCAATATGGCCCACGGAAAGTGTTTGGGAGTATTAACGACTTATTTTTAACTATATTGTCTAAAACATACGTGAAAATCAGCCATGAGAATTTACGTAAAGTAAGTAATGTTTTTATGTACCTTGATCACCTGATACCTGGAAATTGGCCGTTTGACCGAGCTAGCAGGTAAGCACACGATCGTAGTACATTCTAACACTACTCAATCTTCCACATTTCGTCCGTCAGAAACTACGTGACGTCTGCCGAGCCTGGGATCTTGGACTATTGGAATTTTTATTCAAATGATTTCGATGACCCTGAAAGTAGCCGACATCCGACGAAAAATTAGTTTAGCTAGGGATATCTAGGGTAATAATAAAGTTACCATAAATTTTAAAGTTGCCACTTTTTCATTGGCTCGAGATCTTTAAGTGGTAGATTTCAAAAAAAATTTTTTTTTTAGTATAAAAGTTTTTATGATGAAAAATAATTTTGAGATGGCTCTCCAAGGATTGCAAATTATTAAAAATAAATTTTTATTTATAAATCTCAGACTATTTACGATGATTTAAATGTGGTCAAATTTTCGAATTTTCTTTTAGAATTTTTGGCGACGAATATCCGTCTAAAAAATCGCTTTAAAAAAAAAAAAATAAATAAATTTGGTTTTTTAAAATTCTACATGTGGAGATTTTTTTTTTTATTTTTAATTTATTTCATTTATATTTAAAAAACAAATTTTTTCTTATTTTTTGGATTGGGATATCAGCTAAGAAAATTTTTTTTTTTTTCCAAATCAAAGCTCCACATTTTCTTTGTGCTCAAAGGTTTATGTGGATTCCTTTTTTTTAATTTTTTTTAATATATAATTTAATATTCCCATTTCAAATTTTTTTTTTGGTATTTGTCAAACAAGTTGTTAATTTTTTATAAATTTTATATAAATTATTATTTTTATTCATTTATCAACTTCAATATATTCGTCGCCAAAAATTCTAAAAGAAATTTCGAAAATTTGACAGAAACCACATTTAAATCATCGTAAATAGTCTGAGATTAATGAATAAAAATTTATTTTTAATAATTTGCAATCCTTGAAGAGCCATCTCAAAATTATTTTTCATCATAAAAACTTTTTTACTAAAAAAAATTTTTTTGAAATCTACCACTTAAAGATCTCGAGCCAATGAAAAAGTGGCAACTTTAAAATTTATGGTAACTTTATTATTACCTTAGATATCCCTAGCTAAACTAATTTTTCGTCGGATGTCAGCTACTTTCAGGGTCATATGATTTCGAGGATTATAATTTTCCAAGTTTTTATTTACTTTATTATTTTCATCTTTATTCTTATTTATTTTTGATCCGGTTTCTGAAATTTTCTTATATGGATGATACCGTCGTTAGATTTTTTCTTTTTTAACCCTGATAGCCACCCTAACCATAAGTTAACTACAAGCTACTGCCGTATTTTAAAGGTAACTTAAAGGAAAGTGTTGGAGAGCAAGCAGTTACCTTTAAGTTGACAGTAAATTTTCTGCAACTTTCTATTTAGTTTGACTACAAGTATTAACGTCAGACAATGACGTTAAGTTGATTGAAAGTTTCACTTCAAATTGACGGCAAGTTTTTCTGGCAAGTTACATTCAAGCTACTGCCGTATTCTGAAGCCAACTTAAAGGAATGTATTATACAGCCAAGGTTTGCCAGAAACTTTCTCGTTAAGTTAGCCGTAAATGTTTCACTGCAACCACTTGTAGAGCAATGTCTGGCTATCAGGGTTAATTTTTATTTTCACCGATATATCCGTTTTCTTTATTTTTGTAAACTAATCGCCGATCGATAGGGTAGCTAATTCTATTGCCGTCGCTAGTATTTTTGACTGTTGGGTCCTCAGTTAATTTATCGATGGGCCCAACCATTTGAGTTCTTGACTCACCCTGATAGCCAAGTTGGCGAGAAACTGACGAGAAACTTGCAACCGCAACGGGACACCAAGTTGGCCGCCAACAGTTGGTACCTCCAAAGTTGATAGACATTTTCTGAGAAAGTTGGTGGCAAAAGTTGGAAATCCAATAAGTTGACGGTCACTTTCTGAGAAAGTTGGTGGCAAAAGTTGCTTGCAAAAGTTGGCAATCATAAGTTGACGGTAAGTTTCCTTTCAATTTTCTCAGAAACTTGCATTCCAGTTGCAGCTCCATACTGGCGCCAACTTTCTGAGAAAGTTGGCGGTAACTTGTAGCCAAAAGTTGCAAAAGCTAAAGTTGTCGACAATTTGTCGTCAAGTTGGTCGGAAACTAATGAATGACCAACTTTTTCACGATCAACTCGTGCTATTAGGGGATCATTTACAATCAGCGCCATGTATTCATACCATACCTTGTTACAAGCGTACCTTTTACTTTTCTACTTTTAGTACTCTACCAACACACAACTCTCTTAAATATATTTATGTTGCAAAATTTTTCTATTTTAAAATTTTTCTATGTTAACCAAAGTCAGCTTCAACATTTCTCTACTCGAAAAAAAAAAACTAAGTTTTATGAATGATTTTGTATCTTACCACCTGTAATCGCGTGGCGCTACCATTAAATTCCAACAGAAATACAATAATAATGATAATGATATTAAAAACAACAATGACTAGAAAATGGCGTCAACGAGCACTACAATGGTTGTACAGGGCCGACTGGGGCCAGCCAAATACCTAAGGTTTCCTTTTCATTTATTTAGGTAACTAAGAAGAACAAATTATAATTACCTAAATAAATAAAAAGGAAACCTGTTATTTTACATGCAATTTATTTTTATTAATATTTCGCGTTTTTAATTTTTCCTCTGAGTTACTTGACTCTGTATTAATATTTTTTTTTGATTTTTTTATTATGACTCTTCCGGAGTCAGATGGATCCGAAGATCGCAATCTAGTGATTCCAGGTTTACCGGGTCACCATTTAATTTTAATCGGGAAAATACTTCACGATTTTCAATTATTGGGTTACGCGATAAAGCATCCGCGTTTGTGTTTATTTCACCCGCCTTATATAATACGGTATATTTAAACTCTTTAAGTCGTTCTCTCTTTCTCATTATACGCGATGTTGGGTCATTCATATTATTCACCCAAACGAGCGGTCTGTGATCAGTGAAAAGAGTAAATTCTCTGCCATAGAGATACGGCCTAAAAGTTTTCATACCGAATAACACTGCAACCAGTTCTTTTTCCGTGGTTGAGTAATTTTTCTCATGTTTATTAAGCACACGAGAACCTACACAATTTTAGCACCTCATTTTAAGAATTTCGCAACGAAAATGACCTTAATCGATAGGTCTCTGTTAGGTCCGTTAAGGTCCACCAATTTTTTCGTTAGGTCCCCTTTTGTTTTTTTTAAAATAATTTTTTAAATTTTTCATAAAAAAATTTACTATTCAGCACCTCATTTTAAAAATTTCGCAACGATAATGACCTTAATCGATAGATCTCGGTTAGGTCCGTTAAGGTCCACCAATTTTTTCGTTAGGTCCCCTATTGATTTTTTAAAAATAATTTTTTAAATTATCCATAAAAAAAATTTACTATCTACCCGGGAAAAAATCATCAGACCTTATCATGCATGATCATGCGTTAATCTCATGCATGATCTTGCCAGCCATGAGCATGCGTGATCATGCTCGGTCAGACATGATTATGCTTTCTGATGCATGATCACGCCTGATCATGACTGGCAAATATTCAGACATGATCATGCTTGATTTGGTTATTAGGTATTTTTCTACTAATAAATGCAAAGAATTCTAGTTATAAATTACAAGCAAATTAAAAATTAAATTAATCTTAATTATTCATTGAAAATAAAAAGTATAAGCAATTGTATTGACTATCATTATAAATTTCGCAGGAATTTATTAATTCAATTCTTCAATCAATGAAAAAAAAAAAAATTGTAACTAATTCTATTTTAATTATTTTTTGGAAAGAAGATTAATTTTAATTATTGATTGAACCAGAAACTATAAATTAAATTTATTTTAATCATGGATTAAAAAAAAAATAATAACTTTAACTACTAACGTCAAAATAAAAATGAATGTTTAATTATGGAAAATTTTTCATAAAAATATTTGATTATTATCGGTTAAAAACTTTGATTAAATCCGATTGAAGCTCGATCGGATTTCGATTGTATTTTTTTGCATGATCAGACATGAAATGTATGTCATGCTTGGCAGTGCTTGATTCATGCATGACCATGCCTGATCTTGCCTGAATCAAGCATGATCATGAATGCTGATTTTGTCTGGGGCTATCAAAAAAATCCATATGGGAATCCAGCCTAGATTTCTATGTGAGTTTCGACAAGGCGTTTTCAGATAGATTCCCATATGGTTTTCTATATAGAAATCCAGCATAGATACCGATATAAACTCCCACATGGGCTCCTATGGGAATTCACACCATGCCAAAGCCATATGAAAACCGTATGGAGTCTCATGTGGATTTTCGCGTCAATTTCCCATGGAAATGAGCACCATGTCAAAATGGAAATCTAAGTACCCACAGTTTCCTATGTAGATTTCCCATATAGGAATCCGGATACTCATAGTTTCCTACATGAATTCTCATATAAAACCATACTCTTCTATATTAATTCCTAAGGATTCTTGTATAAATCCATACTCTTTTATATGATTCCTATGGGTTTCCGTACAATTCCTCATAGATTTTTTGATTAGGGTAATGATGCATAACGAAGCATGTCTTCACATGAGTTATACACGGTCATGTATGCTCGTGCCAAGTTACTCTCCATTGTGAATCACCATTCCTCCGTATCATACATTCTCCCGATTTTATATGGTATGTATGACGTTGCATAATTCGTGCAGTGTCATGAATGATCATTCATGATTGAGCTTGGCCACGCATGACATTGCATGAATCTTGCGCGACTATTCCTTCCTCGTCATGCATAATCACTAATCATGAATTATCATTCATGACTGCACGATTCATGCAAAAATGTGCATGAGCATGCAAAGGCATGTTCAGTCATGCATGATATTGCATTAATCATGCAAAGTCACGAATGATCATTCATCACTGAGCCTAGTCATGCGTGATATTGCATGAATCATGCATGACTATTCTTGCTTCGTCATATATGATCATGTATGATTGAACCTGGTTTTGCGTGATCATGTGTGTCTTTGCATGAATCGTGCAAAGTCATAGATGATCATTCACGACCGAGCCTGGTCATTCATGATATTGCATGAATCATGCATGACTATTCTTTCCCCGTCATACATGATCATGCATGATTGAACATGGCTTTGCATGATCATCCGTGCCTTTGCATGAATCGTGCGGTCATGGATGATCATGCACGAACATTATCATGATAAAGCATGATAAATGCATGATCGTGCACGACGATTTTTTCCCGGGTAGCAACTCATTCATGATTAAGTTGTTATTTTTTATCATAATCTTTTCTTAATGGTAAGGTCAGTATTGGTCTATCGTTTTCATTATCGCATCATTTGTTTTAAACATTTTATTAATAATTATATTACAATTTAAATAAAATTCGCGCATGCGCATTTTACGTTTATTCTATAGGGTAAGAGCATCAGTACCTAGTCCCTAACCAGTAGCCAGCCGGGCCTAAACTTTAACATTGGCTCAAAATATATATAGATATAATTTAACATGAGGTGGCTGGCTACTGGTTTGGGGCTGGGTACTGGTACTCTTACCTTATATGGACCAGAATTTAAATTTTTCCCTTTTCCCTCAATTATTATATGAATACTCATTTTCTCCGTCTCTCAATAATCTACATATACATGATGGAAGTTTTTTTTTGTTCGCCAAATACGAGAAAACTACTAAATATATCGGCATAGGACCATGACCATTAGATGCGGAATTAATTGTTAATGGTTAAAGGCTAATAATTGCACGCCTCATAATGCGATAAGCATTTGAGGTGGTGCATTACTCTCAACATGTCAAAGTCAAGCAATTTTCCAGATTTAAATTATCTTTGTATAATTTATTTAATATTTGTAAGGTAATACAAGTGCACTATTATCAAAATAAATGATCTTATTATCACACTCGATGTGTTCAAAACACATATATTTTGTTTAATACTAAAAAAAAATCTGATTAAAAAAAATTTTTCGTGGCTGTTCGGATGTTTGTGTGTGTGTGGATGTGCCACGATTACCCGAGTCAAAATTAAAAAGGTGATTTGAGCCTCCAAGTCCTACATGAGGGTAAGGAGGTTCAAACTATCTTTTTAGAATATGGAGATCCATGCATTAAAAAGGTGATTTGAGCCTAAACGTGGTAACTTTGTTCACTTTGACCAAGTTTAGATTCAAATCGTCTTTTTAAAAAGGTAAAATAAGCCTCCAGAGCCTAAATTTATAGATCGCTCGTATGAAAAAACCATATAGTGTCGACAATATATAATAAAATATATGGTAAATAACTGAACATATATGGCGGCAAAATTATTAATATTGATCAATATATGATCAACCATATATAATAATTTATACGTTTAATATTATAATAATCCATATCATTTATAACATGTGTGATTATATACATGTGATATCGTATCAAAAATTATATGTCCGTTTTATATATTAATTTATAACGTAAAATATATGTTTCATATTATAAATTAATTTATAATTTCAATATTATTATAATCCATGTAATTTATAATATATGTAATTGTATACATATAATATTACATCTCAAATTATATTCTCGTTGTATATATAAACTTATAATTTCAATATTATAATAATTTCGATGTTATTATGCATGTATAAATAGTTAATAAAATAGTTAAAAAAATGTAAATAGTTGTAGTCATCATGTAACTACATAAAAATACTAAAAATATTATAGTTTACATCATATATCAATAAGTATATAAATCTATCACATATTTCAATACATATATGTTTACATATATTTGTGCAAATATATGTGAACATATATTTATATAATTACATATTTACATGTATAAATATTATATGTCGGTCATATAATTAAATCATATATCTTATCATATAACTTACAGTATAGTATAAAATATTATAAGCAATACTTATAAGCTTAAAAATTCTCATATTATTTTTGGATTCAATAGAATTGAAAAGTATTAATTTCATGTCCAGATGAAAATGCTGGGGTATAGAAAGTATTCAAAAGTATTCAATTCAAATCATTTTCAATCCTTTTCAATGAGTATTTTTAATCAGGGCGCAGTGGTTCTCCCGGAATGTGGAATAGGTCAGCGTATTTTTCTACAAGAGAAATTATTGCTTTACGCTCTTTCTCATTCAGATGTTCTAAACGCAAGAGTTTGAGCACTTCTTCGGTACGATTTTCACGCGTCCGGATCTTTATCAAGAGTAATTATTGCGTACAAATAAGCGATACCATTATTATTTCTAAATATAGCTTCGCCTGCGTAAATACCGTCTTCAAATTCTATACGGGGTGCATAACCCTCTTTAAGTTTACTATCGACTCGAACAAACATTGCTGTTTTTGTTCGAGCTTTTAAAATGAAATATTCTCCCTCTGCTAATGATACACAGAAAAAAAGGATATCTTGGCGCAAGAAATTTTTTCTTGCCGCAAGAATATTTTTTGCAACTTTGAATTGAACGTTAAAGTGAAAAATGCCCGGCTGAACGCGATTTTGAAAGCAGTCATTAATTTCAATTTATAATCTTTTATAAAATAATTTGATACATGATAGTTAAATATATTTAGATTCACAAATAATTAATTATTAATAATAATATTTTTAGTTATAATTTTTTTTTTTTTTTAATTATAAAGAAACATATCAAACAGTTAAAGTGAGCGACTACCGGTACTGAGCGGGTATAGGGGCTTTTACCTTACATATACCCTAGCAGCATGAAATATATTCTGGAATCACTCTGGAACCAGAGTCAGAATGGAACCATACTGATTCCAGCGTGATTCCAGAACGGTTTCGTGCTCTTTTTTAAGTATGATACCAGAGTGAAATCAGGCTGAAACCAGAGCATATCTAAATTATTCCCAGAATGAATCCAGAGCGAATTCCGAACAAATCCAACGTGAGCCCAGAATAGAACAAGTTTGTTACCAGTGTAAAACCAGAATGTTTCCAGAATGAATTTACTGTGCTCTTTGCAGTGGATCCACAATATGACCAGAGTGAATCTAGAATGGGCCCAAAGTGTTTTACAAATGCCGTCAGAGTGTATCTAGAGTTAATTAAGAGTTTAAATTCGTAGTGGGCCTATATTAAAACCAGACTATATATTTTCAGATTAAGTTTACAATTTTTCCAGAGTGTTTCCCATATGTTTCCAATATAAACCAAAATCCTTTATTGTGAAACCTAAGTGTTCCCGGAAGAAACAAAGTGTCTTCAGATTTAAACCGAAGTGTATCCAGAGCAATTGGGTAATGAAGCCAGAGTGAATCTCAAGTGTTTTCTTAGTAAATTAAGAATATGACCTTGCTACAAAATTAAAATCCAAAATTGTGAATCTATAAATAATTAATATTTATTATATTCTATAAGACGGAAAATGACTTCTGAAGAAGATTCGGTTTACATCTCATTTTAAATAATTCATGAAGAAAAAAAATACAAATACATCGAGAAAAAATTTTGAAAATTTCACTTAAAAATATGAGTTAAAATTACTACATTCATATTATTAACTTAAATCACTATTGAAACTGTGTGATTCTTACAATATATTTTGAAGCTTTAGTATTTATGTATTTATTTATTTATTTGCGGAACAATGGTCTTTGTTATCATAACCAAAAGTACATCATTTTAGTATAGTTATCAGGTACGCAAAATATATTTACAACCAGTATAAACATTTATTTTTACATTTGCATCCTACATTTTCTCTCACACACATCTGTCGCATATCCAAAAAAAAATATTTTCATAAAATTGTTAGATTGGTGGACTAGTAGATTGCTGTTATTTAAACCGAATATTGGTTTGCAAACAGTGAATGTTTTTTATTTCTCATTAAGAAAAATTTTAATTTCAATAACGTGAGAAGTCACTGATTTCTGTCCTAGTTTTGAAAAATAAATTTTCATTAGATGCTGACGTTCAAAGATAGATGTCTGCATATACGTGTGGATTTCTATGTTTGTAAATGTCATAGAAGTATTAGTACAAACATATGAATATAAAAGTGATATCTGATGTTCTTAATATATTACAAAATAAATAAATTTTATAACTAAAAAAAATATGGCTGGTCCTATAACTATTTTGTACAGAAAACATCGTATTTCACTGTTCAATTTCAGCACAATAGTTAAACTTTCAATCGACTATTTGTTAGACGAATGAAATAAGTGATATATAACTTCAATATCAATTTAATCAAATAAGTAATTTCGTGCAATGCCTTTGTTTGGTTGAAGAGTCATTTTTTCAAAATATGCGATTCAAACATCTGTTGGAGCTTAATTATATGTTAACAATCAAATTACTCGAAAACGGATTGAAAGTATTGATAATAATTTATTTTAATTCTTTGAGTAAGTTAATGAAGTCGTACTATTTTTAATTTTTCAACGAAAAAATTTGTTACAAAATTTAATCAAAAATTTGATTAAAAATTTGTAGATATTATTGTTGAATCGGATTTATTATTCTGATTTATTAATCTGTTTCCCAGCAATTAGCTTGCTTAATAACATATAATTTATTTGACCCAACAATTTGAACTGCCGGTTCTATAAGTTCTGACTCTTTAATAAAAAGTATCTTATCAGTTATCATTACTTCATTAATAAATTACGTATTAAATGCATAGTTGATTTGCATCATTCGCTGAATGATAATTCCACCAATCGTTTCATTGTTGTGGCTAAAATTTACTATTTCAATTATATTACCTACTATATCATTATCACAGAAAACTGTTGAATCACAAAACATATAATTTTTTTCATTCTTGCACTCATATTTTACTCCATTCAATTTCATTTTCTTAAAACAATTTATATTTGAAGGTGCATACCCAACACTTATTAAAGCTGCGCGTTCATATTCCGTTGGTTCACGTGCTATATATTTTCCTAAGCCGACTAAACGATTTTTTATATCGACTCGATCATTTCCAATTGGTATTTTAAATAAATTTGCAATAAATTTTTTCGTTGCTGGAAATACTGTTTTATCATGTAAAGAAGTTATAATAAACTTGTGCATAAGGAAACGCGTTGCGACTTGATTCGTCCGAGCATGGGGACTAGTTATAAATTCTATGATTCTTTTATTCCATGCCTCAAATACGAACGCTTCATGTACCCATAATGGACCCTAATTTCGTACAACTTGTACTAAATGTGTCATTAAGTGAACATTAGACGTCATATTTTCCGTACACCGTGAAATCAGGGTGAGTACACCGTGGAATCAGAGTGGGTACACCGTGGAATCAGAGTGAGTACACCGTGGAATCAGGGTGCGTACACTGTGTAACCACCGTGGAATCAAGGTGGGTACAGGGTGTAACCGACTTGGAATCAGGGTGGATACACCGTGGAATCAGAGTGGGAACACCGTGGAATCAGGGTGAGTACAGGGTGTAGCCAACGTGGAATCAGGGTGGCTACACCGTGGAATCAAGGTGGATACACCGTGGAATCAGGGTGGGTACAGGGTGAAAAAATGACACAAACCCACCGTGTAACCACCCTGGATCCACCGTGTTTCCAGGGTGATTCAAAACCACCAGGGTGATTTGTGACTCGAGTCAAGAATTAAAAGTACTCGTCTCAATGGTAAGAAATATCTTGGCTTAAGTATTTTGTTGTGTTGCGGCAAGTAAGCGTAGACGTTTGAACCAACAGCAACTGCGCTCACGGCTCAACGCAAAAATTCTCTTGGGAAAGCTAACTGTACTATACTAAAATGGCGGTAGTGTAGACTCTACATTGTACAGTGTGCTTACTGGATATGGGTAAAGTGAACGAACGTTGAGGAAATGGTCGGGTAGCATAACTGGTGAAGCTCTCGCGTAATGTCGAATCGGTCTGGGTTCGATTCCTACCATGAGCAAACAATTTATTTTTCTCAATTTGTTCATACGCCATTTAATCGACAGTTTATTCCTTATTCCCTCTACTGCTGTATAGTGATGTTCTGAATATACGCATACACTTTCGTACTTGACAACATTTAATATTTATATTAGGTTAAATTCACTCAAAAATATAGGTCGATATATATTTTTTTAAGTAGATTCATTTATTTTTTTGAATCGAGACTACGTTTTTTTTAAGTCAAGAAAAAAAATCATCAATGGGAGAATTTTATGTCTCCCGTTAAGTAAATATTTGCATGATTCAAGAAAAGTTATTTTATTAAGTGAAGATTATAATTTATTTAAATCAAAATTAAAATTTTCTCATTCCTATAGACCGTTGTCTTGAGTCGATAATGTAGTTTTCTCAAACTGAGAGTAAATGTTCTTCTGCCACGCAAAAAAAGTTCTTGGTTTGAGATGGTGATATAAAGTCCTCCCAGAGAGTAAGTTGCCGTCGGTTTTTACCCCTACTATGGAAAAACAAGTCTAATCTCACGCCGTTACTACACATTAACATTACAAACCGAAAATTTCCGACAATTCCCGACGGCGATTTACTCTCTGGGAGGACTTTATATTGTGACAATTTACTATACTCACCAACCAAGACAGAAAAATATCTTGTTTTGATAGTTTTTTTTACTTGGTTAGAAACAAAATAAATTTGACTTAAAATAAATATTTTTAAACCAAGATTATTTAACTTGAATTAAAATTTATTATTCTTGATACAATATTTTTATAATATTAGTCGAAGAAAATGTTCTCGGATTATAAAAACCCAATTGCTCAGCCCAAGAATAAAAAAATGAAGGCAAAAATTATCTTGGGCCAAGTCAACCTTTTTTTCTGTGTATTTGTAAATTATTTAAATGTTTAAAGGTTACTGTTTTGTCTACTAAATTTATTATTTCATTGTGCTCTCGTAAAACTTCCATGCCGAGTATGCCCGTATAGTCTAAAGGGAATTCGTCTGGTATTATATGGAAATAAGTATCATTAAAAATTTGTAATTTTATCCTACCCAAAGTGATAGCTTCGGAGACACCGTTTAATTTGTAACAATATGATTCATCGATTAATTTTTTATATTTTACTTCTCCGCATTTTATCAAATTTAAATTACATCCGGTATCTACTATAAAATTTTTCCATAACTATATTTTATATCTTTAGATCTAAAAATCATTGACGTAGGTTTATAATCAATTGAGAATCCTAGAAAAAAAAATTATTTGGCTTGAAATGTATCTTGAGCCAAGAAACTTTTGAGGATATGGAATGGAAATCGAGATTTCCTCTAGGGAAGTAAAAAAATTCATTGGATTTTAAATCTTGAACAAAGGAAAAATATTTTTGACTCAATAAATCTTTAAAGATTGATTCAACAATAGAATTAGTTAGTTATAAATAACTTTAATTCCTTAATTTAATAAATGTTGTTTCTCACTGTAATAAGTTTATTACTTTAATCAAAAAATCGAAATGCTCATTAAAAAAAAGTAACATTATAGAATAAGGTTATGCAATCGTTTGAATCAATAAAATATTTTAACTTGAAATCCAATACAAATCTCAAACCAAGATAAATGCCGTTTTGAGCCAAGTAAGTTTTTTCTTGGATTCACGCAGAGCGCGCGCTCTGGAGGATGTGAACGATACCAAAACGTCGGTTGCTTTGTTCACGAAAACGTCGACGTTTTAGTAAAAAACGACGATGATCTAAAATAGAGATACATAAGCTAAAAATAATAAAGAATCCAGATGTACTGAATATAGGAATTGTTTTCGGTATAAGAAGGGATATAAAATTCGTATATAAATGAGTTTACGGTAAATAAAAGAATAAAAACCATTAAACGAAAATAAGTCGCATATGAGTTATACTGAGCCTGTAATGTGTAGGATCCTATGATTGCTGACAAAGCCAATAGCAATATTACCGGCACATAACGGTACGACCATACAATTAGAGGTGGCACATGGACTTCGAAATCTCAGTCAAGAAAAGAAATATCAATTTAACATGGGATGTGTAGAGCTGTTGATCGAGAGCGAGGAAAAATGCATCGTCGTTTTATTGTAAGCGTCGAAAAAAACGTCGGCTAAAAATTATATTAGTTTTTCATCTGTTAAATTTTCGTTTTTTTAATTTTTTTTGTCCTCGCCAACAAATATGCTGTCTAGCATTGAATTACGCGGAATTTTCAGTATCACGGACGTAATTAATACGAAAAAATTGGAACATCAAATTATCGAGGGCAAGACAAAAAAATCTTGTCGTTCTCTGGTAGAGTAAAAAAACCGACAGGTAAAAATTATACGAATTATTTTTCTATTAAATTTTTGTTTTATTACTTTTTTTATACACGGAAAGAAAATTATGGGAAGTATTTCTATGTATTTTGGGAATGGTTCCCATAATGGTATAGGAATTGTACCCATACTATTATGGGGATGGTTCCTATATATTATGGGAACCATCCCTATAATAGTACGGGCAAAGTTCCCACACCATTATGAGAACTATTACCATAATGGTATGGGAATAGTTCCTATACCAATATGGGAACTATTTCCATATTATTATGGGAACCATTCCCATAATGGTATGGGAACTATTCCCATAATATTATGGGAATGGTTCCCATATTGGTATAGGAAACATTCCTGTAATATTATTGAAACTATTCCCATAATTTTATGGAAACCATCCCTATAATATCAAAAAAAATTTTTTTTCGCAAAATAGTGTTGAAATTTCCCTCGTGATATGGAAAGATTCAAATGAAGCTTTTTTACTTTTCCTTATCTTCGCCAATAAATATGAAATCGATTTTTAAGATACCCGGAATTTTCGGCACCACGGACGTCATTAATTCGGAAAAATTGCAAAATCTAATTGTGTCGAGAGCGAGACAAAACAAACGTCGCCGCTTTATTGTAAAGTAAAAAAAAACAGCAGGTAAAATTATACGAATTTTATATCTGTTTAATCATTGTTTCTTTGTTTTTTCTTGTCCTTGCCAATAAATATGCAATCTTGCTACGAACCACCCGCAATTTTCGGTACCAAGGACGGAATTAATTCTAGGTAATTGCAAAATCTAATTGTACCGAGAGCGAGAATAAAAACGTTGTAGTTTGCTTGTAAGCGCCGAAAAAAACGTTGGGTAAAAATTACACAGATATTTAACCTGTAAAATTTGTGTTTTTTACTTTTTTTTATTTTTGTATGACAGAGAGATTAATCTTGCCAAGTCTGGTCGCACCTAGTATTATAGTCGAATAATAGGGCGCCACTGGAAGATGGACTCAGCCTTCCAGAACCGGATGTTATAGAATTTTATTTTAAATAAATTAATTAATTTATATTTCTCAGAGTCGTTTGTAATATTTTGTGAGAGAGGTGAGGAATTGTAATAATAGGCTGAAATAATGTTAATCAAAGTTTTATTTAATTTAAGCACCTTGCTTTTATTTATTTAACCTTATGACAGTAATTATTCTTATGACAAACTAATATTCTTATGACAAACTAATATTATCTCGTCTCCCGGACGGTTCCTTATGGCAAACTAAATTATCTCGTCTCCCGGACAGTTCCTTATGGCAAACTAAATTTTCTCGTCTCCCGGACGGTTCCTTATGGCAAACTAAATTAATATCTCGTCTCGCGGACGGTTCCACACCCACACACCCACACGCACACGTTAAAATCCCGTCCCCTGGACGTTAAACCTTAACCAACCTTTTATTTTAAGAACATCCCCTGGATGTACCCTTAATTCTAACTTAACATGTCCACCGGACCTAAATCACAGACACAGTTTCATTTACTTAACATTACTTGTTGACTCTACTTTAATTTACTGACCATTTCTTATAACATCATCACTATTGTCTCGAATACTCGTGACTATATTTCCAATAATAAATTTCAATAATATTTCCAACAAAATTTTCCAATATAATATAAAAATTTCCACAATTAATTTATGATGATTTATCTCACTATTTTTAACTCATTATATTTATTAATTAATTAATTTATAGTTTTAATTGAATTATTAATTAATTAATTTTCCTTGACAATTTTCGCTAACAATTTTCCCATAATATTTTCTTTACTGATTTTACTAAATTTTACTGACCAATTTCACTAACACTTTTTCATAATATTTTATACTTAATTTATTACTGACAAAATAATCCGTTTTCTCCATTTACAACTAATTATCATAATTTCTAGCGTCTTTACAAATTCCAATTTAATTCATTTAGATATTTTATTAATATTTTTTAAATTAATTTATAATTATTTTAGGACTAAATTTACGGCTAGAATTACGTTGAAAATTTTAAGACACGGACAATTTATCTAAAGCAGCCGACAGGCCTGGGATAATTTTATAATAAATTTTGAATTTAAATTTAATTTAATTCTCGAACGATTCACGCGGAAATTTATTTTATTCCAGCCTAGAGGCCTCAAATAGAACAAAATTTTAGAGTTGCAGACAAAGTGGCAAACAAGAGACGCGAGACGCGATTAACACAGCCGGCAGGCCTGGGTTTTCAATCAATTACTATGGGACTAACGGAAAGATTTTAAGTAATTAATTATAATTAATTTGGCCCTCTAATAATTAAATTAGAGGCCTTAATTAATTATAGTTTTACCTTGAAAAAAATTTCCAGATATATCTTCTGTAACTCAGCGGTTGTTCTGCTGCCTGGTGGTTAGTTCAGTAGCTGGTGTTCAACTGGGTAAAATCTTAATTTTCTGCGACAGTTTCTGGTCCCGATTTCTTCAGCGTTCCCTTCACTTCCCCGTAATTTAATTGAATTTCAATATCTAACCTGTCAATGAACAGTACGCATTAGAAGATATAATTAATTATTAAATAATGAAATTATCGGCCCCAAAGGCCTTATATCAAAATAGATAATTAATTAATGAAATTAATCGCCTCGTTCCACGTGAAGCGTGAACGGACTTATATATTTACCTGGTGTTATGGTTTGTCCTGCTCTTGTCGTCGTCTGAACAATTAATGTTTTATTTCACGTTCCACAGTCCCTTATATTTAGTTCCACTTTGGTTCACTCCCCCGGAAACTTCTTCCCACTTTTCTTAGCCTAAGGAAATGACGAACGGACTGGCCTTAGTGATCCATGCGACACCCGGTGACTAGTCGCATCACTAACTCGCAACTTACGAGGTCGTTGGCCGGTTATCGGCGGAAAACAAAATTCAAATTCAAATTATCTAATTTTACAGTTTTTACAAATTTACCCTGTTACATTTGCCTAACCGTATGCACTTTTTTTTGACCTATGAAAAAATTTTTTCATAAAATTTGATAAAATTTCACAAAATTTTAACAAATTTTATGAAATTATACTAATGAAATTTGGTGAAATTCTGTGAAATTTTATAAAGTTTCATAAAATTTTATGCAATTATATATAATTTTATAAAATTCTATATAATTTGATGAAAATTTATGAAGTTTTTATAAATGTTATTGAGGTCCCAAGAAGTTATTGGTATGAAATTTTATATATTTTTGTGAAACTTTACAAAGTTTTACAAAATTTTATAAAATTTGAAAAAAACTTCGGAAATTTTATCAGAAACCATGAGATAATTCTATTAAATTTCATAAAATTTTGCAACATTTCATATAATGTTGTAAAATTTCGTAAAATTTTGTGAAATTTCATAAGGTTTTATAAAATTTATAAAATTCCATTAAAATTTATAAAATTTTACACAATTGTTATGAAAATTCCAAGGACTTAGTGGCATAAAATTTTATATATTTTTATAAAATTTGATGAAATTGTATGAAGTGTTATGAAATATTATAAAATTCTATAAAACTTCGTGTAATTTTACATAATTGAAGTTTTAGCGTTACACGAAATGTTACAAAATTTCATGAAATTTCATTAAATTATGTAAAATTTTATGAAAATTATCTCTTGGTTTCTATTTAATTTTTAAAAATATTTTTAAAATTTCATAGTTCAATAAAACTACATAATTTCAAAAAATTTTAGAAATTAAAAAAAAAAATTTTACAATACTTCTTCGGATCTTGGTAGTAAATATGTAAAATTTTCATGATATTTTATATAATTTAATGAAATGTTATAAAATTTCATACAACTTTATAAGATTTCATAAAATTTCAAAAAAATTTATGAAAGCATACCAATAACTCCTTGGAATCTTGATAACAATTATGTATAACTTTATGAATTTTTCTGAAATTTTGTCTTTTTACAAAATTTTATGAAATATTATGAAAATTATCTTAGGGTTTCTATATTCAATTTTATGAATTTTTTTTAAATTTTATAAATTTTTATAAAATTTTTTCAGATTTTATAAAATTTTAATAGTACAATTTTATAAAATTTCATGAAAATATTTTTTCCCGTGTTATTATATCGCGTTACAGATGCCATAAAGGCTTATACATGCAAAATATACCGCAGATAAGACATAAGGGCATATAAAAATTTTTTTTCAAAAATTGACGTAATTATGTTTTATAAGTATAATAGAGACGAAAAAAATTTAGTGTCCGGAACCATCGTGATTGTGACCTAAAAGTATAATAATGATAAAAAACGTTCGAACTTAGGAAAATTTTTTTCGTTAGTTGAATAAAAATTTTAATTTAAAAAAAAAAAAGAAAAAATTTTTTTTCAAGTATAAAAAAAAAACGAAATGTTAAAAAAATTTTTTTTTGTTAGCATTAACTTTTAGAACATAATTACGTCGATTTCCGAAAAATAATCTTTTTTATACACCCTCATGGCTCCTGGTGAAACGCCGGGAGCCATAAAGGCATATAAAAAAAATTTGGTTTTTGTAAACAAATTTTTTTGTCTGTTATACTTATAAAATATAATTACGTCAATTCCTGAAAAAAAAAAAATAAATTTTATACGCTCTTATGTCATCTGTAACGCGGTATGTTATATACCTCATTATGCACTGAGAAAAAAAAAACTTTTTCCAAGTATATGAATGGTCCCTCGCGGTTTTCATGATACGGTTTGAACACTGTATTAAAAGAGTATAAACGTAGTAGATAACAAGTAGTTTTACCGTATTTATACGGTATATTTGGGAAATTTAATTACGGTATTTCTACAGAACTTATACTGCGTTTATACGGAGCTTATACGGCATTTCTACCGTATAAATACGTTATTTTTACCGTAATAACACGGTACTTCTACTGTATTAATATGGCATTTCTATAATATTAATACTTTATTTATATGATATTAATACCAAATTTCTACCGTAATAATATGACATTGTTACCGTAATAATACAGTATTTCTACCGAGTTCACACACCAATTGTACTGATTTAATAAGGTTTTTATACGGAATTATATATATACATTGCTTTACAATGTATTATGTCACTCGTATATTTTTAATCATACAGTAGAGACTCTGTAGACTTCTGATTAAAATATTTTTTTTTTGAAGTTCTAGTTCAAATTCAGAGATAAATTATTTATGGGAACATTAATAATAAATATTTTTGTCATTATGTAATAGAGGATGTACTATATTACCATCAAAAAAGGTACTTATCACTCTGTCAAATAACGAAGGAGTACCCGGGCCAGAATAGTCACAAGTTTGGAATATGAAACTTCTGAAATCAGTTTCTTACCAGGGACACTACAAATCGTAGGCGCTATCTCGTAGCGAGCACCGAACTATTCTTGCTGCTGCTGCCTAGTACTAGTGACTTCCCTCTCCTTCATATATATCTTTTCTACCAAGAAATTTTTCTCTCGATATAAGCAACTTTTTTTTCTTGGTTGGAGCATACGAAAATTCTTGCGTTAAATAAATAGTAATTATTTCAAGAAATTTTATTTTTTTTAAACAAAAAAATGCAATATTGCTACAATAACTTGGCACGGCTTTCTTCAATAAAATATCTCTTATATTAAGAAATAAAAACTTGTAAAACAAGTAAAAGTTTTTCGATTAAAGCATAAAAATATGTTATTAGGAGTACAAATAAGTTTCCGCCGTTTTATTGTAGATGGCGCGGCACGGAGTTTCGGTTAGCTTGCGCAGATGATAACCGGCTTAAAAAATAGTTTGGACATTCAAGAACAACATAACCTATTAATATCATTGATTTTATATTGGTAAAATATAATTTTTATAAGTTGAAAATGTCAAAATATGAGCCAAGTAAGCGTCATTTGCGGGAAATATTAGTTTACTTCTTTAATTTAAAGAAATCTGCTGCTGAGGCGCATCAATTGCTCGTAGAAGCATGTGGTGAGGGTGCTTTGAGTGAGAGAACGTGTCAAGAGTGGTTTCAAAAGATTAAAAACGGTGATTTCGACGTAGAAGACAAAGATCGCAGTGGAAGGCCAAAATTTACGAGGATGCAGAAGTGGAGGAATTATTGGAGGAAGATTCATCTCAAACACAAAAAGAACTTGCTCTAACATTAGAAGTCACTCAGCAAGCAGTCTCACATCGTTTAAAATCATTAGGAATGATTCATAAACAAGGAAATTGGGTTCCGTACGAATTAAAGCCGAGAGATATTGAACGCCGATTATGCTTAAGTGAAATGCTGCTAGCTAGACATAAAAAAAGGGCTTTTTACATCGTATCATAACTGGTGATGAGATGTGGATACATTATAACAATCCAAAAAAAAGAAAATCATGGGGATTACCTGGCCACGCGTCAATATCAACAGCAAAACCGAATATTCACGGAAAAAAACTTATGCTGTGTATTTGGTGGGATCAGCTAGGTGTAGTGTATTATGAGTTGCTTAATCCGAGCGAAACAATTACTGGAGCCCTCTATCGAACACAATTGATGAGATTGAGCCGAGCTCTGAAGGAAAAACGCCCTCAATACTATTCTAGACACGAAAAAATTATTCTTCTGCATGACAATGCTCGTCCACATGTTGCGGCTCCCGTGAAAAAGTACTTGGAAACACTTGATTGGGAAGTGTTACCCCACCCACCGTATTCACCAGACATTGGACCGTCCGATTATCACCTGTTCCGGTCCATGGCACATGCTCTGACGGCGCAGCGGTTCACATCTTATGAGGATACCAAAAATTGGGTTGATTCGTGGATAGCCTCAAAAGACAAGGAGTTCTTCAGACGTGGGATTCGAATGCTGCCTGAGAGATGGGAAAAAGTGGTTGCAAGTGATGGGCAATATTTTAAATAAATTTATATTACCGTTCTTCTATAATAAATATTTAATTTGTGTTAAAAAACGGCGGAAACTTATTTGTAACTCTAACTTAAATTTTCATAAAATTTTATCAGGCAATTTTTAGCATAAAATTTTATAAAACTTTATAAATTGTTATAAAATTTTATGAAAGTTCATTAGTGAAATTTTATGAAATTTCATAAAATTTCATGAAAAAATTTATTCCCGGGGAAGTACGCAGAATTTTTAGTATTACGTAATTATTTTTTGTTTAAATAGATCCGTACGGATCTAAATAAATAAAGGTTGAAGTTAAGTAAATCGACTTCAATACCTCCAATAACTTTTCAAGGAGTGAATTTAGTAAAATTGGTTAAGATACATTTTTTTTGGGGCATTAAATTTTCTTCAAGAATATTCATCGACTTTCCTTCGGAAACTGATTTTCGCATTTATTACAAAATGTCAAAGTTGAACAATCAAATTGTATAATCATACCAATGTCCAAGGCATGATTATAAGGAAACCGTTCATCTGACGAAAAACTTCCATAAGATCTTTTTTGTAGAGCATTTAATTTCCCACAAGAAACGTTTTCGAGTCACTTTCGTTTACCCGAGTAGAATTCTGGCTAATGAAGATGAGTTTAGAGCCAGTGAATAGCTCAGCGTTACTAGTTTGCAGATTTAGTTAATAAAAAGCTCACCGTTGGCTAATTTTTTTCTCAAGAATATTTTAAGCTTACCAATATCTCGTGAGTGAACAATATTTATCATTTACAGATGGCGCTGTACAGAAATGAAATCTTGACTCGCCATTGCCTCACAGCTGGCTCAAAATAATTGGTTATAGATGGCGCTGTTTTCAAATAAAAAAATAGCTCACTATAAGCTAATAGCTGGCCATTATCTACTGTTTACAGATGGCGCAATACAAGAATGAAATCTTGACTCATTAATACATCATAGTTGGCTTCGAATAATTATTTATAAGTGGCGTTGTTTTCAAGACAAAAGACGACTCACTTCAAGCTGATAGCTGGCCATTATTTATTATTTACAGGTGGCACTGTATTGAAATAAAACGCTGGCCCATCATTACCTCACAGCTGGCTCAAAATAATTATTTATAGACAGTACAGTTTTGAATTCGAAAAAGGACTCACTGTAAACTATTATTATTTACGAATAGTGCTATATAAAAATAATTTGCTAACTCGTTATTGATTCTTAACCAGATAATATTTTTTGTTCAATATAATCAATTTATAATTAGCTTAATAAGCATCAACTGTATAAAAAGAATATATCAACCTAACCTCAAATAAGTATAGACAGCGCAACATAAAATTATAATTGTAACTCATTAGTACCTCATGGTTGTCTAACAAAAATTAGTTAGAGATAGAGCTGTACAAAAAAAAATCTACCTAATCAGTATCTCATAATTATCTCTTCGCTGATAGTTACAGATGACGCTACATAAAAATATAACTGTAACTCATCAGCATCTCATAGTTATCTCGTCGCTTATAGTTACAGATGGCGTTAGATAAAATTATAACTGTAACTCATCAGCATCTCATGGTTATCTCATCGCTAATATTTACAGATGGCGCTACATAAAAATATAACTAGCTCATCAGCATCTCATGGTTGTCCAGTTAACATTAGTTACAGATGGAGCTGTATAAAAAATGAAATCCAGCTTACCAGTATCTCATGGTTATTTCATCGCTAATATTTACAGATGGAGCTATATAAAAATATAATTGTAACTCATCAGCATCTCATGGTTGTCCAGCCGCGATTAGCTACAGATGGTGCCACATAAAAATATAACTGTAACTCACCAGTATCTAATAGATGTCCAGTAATTACAGTAAACTCTCTATAAAGTTTCGGTCTCGGGGGTAGGAAACTATTCAAAGTAGATCTTAAATAGGCGTGGCTTATTTTTTATAAACCAATGAATCTAAAGAATGGTAACTCACCAATACACTGAAATAGTGCCCGGGAAATTTAAATATTTGTTTTATATTGATAACTTAAAATTTGTAATATTAGAATAATTATTAATAACTAGATGAATATCTATTTTTATAATATGCACTACATGTTTACTAATACTTATAATGATACAGCAGAGGTTATGTTAATTTTTTTATGATGATAAGGCTAAGCTGGTTTATAAAATAACTATCTTATCGACCTCACACATAAGCTCTCACATATAAATATGCTCTGCGTAATGTCATGCGAACGAAAGGGAAATATTAAAGAGAAGAGGAAAACATTGAGGAGAACGGAACTATTCACAGCGGAACTTTATAGAGAGTTTAGTGTATCAGTTGTAGATGGAGCTGATTAAAAAATAAATTTCACCTCACCAATATCTTATAGTTGTCTAGTGTTACGTTCTGGCTCTAATTAAATTTAAATAAAAATTTTAGAAAATTTTTTTTTCAAGTCTCGAATTGTTTATTCGCCACGATGGGCGAATAAACAGTTCGACACTTCTTAGAATCATAAATAAATAATAATTTAATAAATCGTTACTTTGTTGGCGATATTATTTTTATTCATTACCAACAATGTAACGAAAATCTCTTGCGATAAGAGAATCGCCGTGGCTCGCGGATAGTCTAAACATATGACGATGCATGAGACCCGGGCCACGACGATTCTCTCATAGGAAACCTGAGATGCAACGTTAACACTTTTGATAATGTATAATACTAAGGAGCGACAGAATCAAGTCAGTCGATCACAAGATCTAGTAGAGCTAAGAACTCTACACAAATCTGCTGGCTTGATCCTGCCACTCGGACTTTAAGGCAAAATATATATACGTATTTTATCAAAATACGCACTTCTTATTTTAAACTTTGGGCGCTGCTACCGGCAGCCCAATAAACACATACCTCTGTTGGGCGCCGCCACCGGCAGCCTAATATTCTCACCTGTTTTAGGCGCCGATACCGGCAGCCCAAGCACTTCCTTCCCGAATCGAAAAAAATGCATGCCAAGAAGCCGAAGGTCAGGCAAGAAGGCTCAGCTACGTCGCGTATTACGAACGATCCACGAGGATCTTGGTCACTCAATTCACCAACGTCCCCGTCCGGTGACGTTGGTCGTTCGAAACGAGTTTCCAAAGTCGGGTATCGTGGTGTCGGAGTTGAGTGAAGTGTCCAATAACCACCATCAACCGCAAGGTCAACCCACGTTCTGACGGGTATCAGCAGTGGAACGCCGCTACCAACTATTGACGTGAGCCAGCGAACACCACCTTCGGGGACCATCCCGTTCCACGACCCTCGCTACGGGTATTACTCCGAGGCCCATTTCAAGGACACCAGCAGGGACGACTACGCCCCAGCTGAGACGGAAAGGTTGAAGCAGAAAGGGATTATTTGGGCCGACTTATGGGGCCCATAATCTCCACCATGGTAAGTCAATAAAACTTTTTGCATAAAATAAAAGAAGGTCAACAGCTGACGCACCTGGGGTCTATCGACACCCTAACGACGTCAACCTGGTCAAATAAAAAATTATTCTGTCTGATAATAGATAAGCCAGAATGTAACACTAGTCACTATTAGTTACAAATAGCACGACATCAACCATATATGGATCATCGAATAGAAGTCGACTTCAACCAGCGGTAGCAGCCCAGTGGATATCACGCGAACTCGTAATCCCATGGATCCAGGTTCAACTCCCGTCGCCACCTAACTGGACATCACGGTTAATTCGATAATAGGCTCACAAAAAAAAAAATCTAAATATGAATTGTAAACTGAAAAACGGACAAGTAAAGCCAGTGTAAAATAACAAAAAAAAAAATTTTTTTTTTTTTAAATTGACTTCATGAACTCATATTTTTTAGCTAACCACTGGTTACTTTTCATATCTTGTCATTAGCTCATATTTTTTAGCCAGCGATTTGCTATTTATAGTTGCACACTCACTATCTCATTGTTTTAACCTAGCTATTGGATATAAGTTTGAATCTATCCACTGGCTTGTTCTGATCAGTCAGCCATCGGCTAAGATGGCGTTACATAGTGAGGTTATGGCTGGCCAATTCTATTAGACAGTGATGAGGTATGACTCAAATCTGTTAGCTACGGGCTGGCCACCTATGAGTTTCAATTCTACTCGGGTAATTTATTATACATTCTCATTCAATTATCAAACGGAAATCCCTTTCAATCGCATAAATTCATTCAAAATCGCGTGAAATAATAGACTGCACTACTTATGATTTCATGTCTCATAAAATATCATAAACATAAAAAACATTTAAAATTTTTCATAAAAATTTTATCAGATTTTATGAGAACTGAATAAAAAATAAGAGTTTTGCGTTTTTTCTCATACAATCGTTCTATGAGAAACTATGAGGAATTTCAGTGCCAAATGAGGAAATACACTGCCATTTCTCATTAATTTTCTAGGGTTAGAATTTTTTTATGAGAATCTATGAGATTGTTTCAACAGGGTGATTAATATTTTCACAGTATCGTTAAAAAAAAAATCTGTCTATCGGTTGACCTTGCGGGCCAGCTCCAAAACTTCCCGCTGTTTTTGAGCTCGAAAACATTGCTGTGAAAACATTTTCGAGCTCTTCGAGCTCGAAAATACTTTTATATGCCCTTTCCGACTAGAAAGTTTTAGGTGCACCCACTTGGGAACCAATTGGGTTGCCTAATGGGGACCCTACATTGAGAAGTAACGCAGAAACGTACTTGGGTCCCGATCGGGCAATCCCTATAGGTTCCCGATTGGGTAAGACCTACATATTTCCCAAACGTACGATTCCTATAAAAAAAATATTAAATTTCGAAAAAAAAAAATAAAATAATTTTAATTAGATCCGAAATGTAATCTATTGTATTAGAAGCGTTACTTAGGGGAATTATACATGATTTTGATTCAATGAAAAAATCCCGATGACTGTTGGGCTCGAACCTGCATCCTTTAAATCCAAAGTCTTTGATGCTATCCACTGCGCTGACCCACGTATGCGATCGCGTGAGTGTAAATAGTATATTTATCATAATACCAAAGAATAACTTGGAGAAATAGAAAATCCGTGATGCAATAATCGACGTACTCTTTGTATAAATATATTATTAATTTGTACTTTGTTTAATTTTTAGCCAGTAAACATAATAATAATTAAAAAATTTTACGGTCAAATGAATTACCTCAGGGTACTTCAAGTAAATCAAGAAAAAATTAATTTAATCAAAATTGTAGTCAATCAAAATTATACTAGAAAAAATAGCAAGGAGAGGAGGGAGGGACACAAAACAGAATATCCTGTTCAGAAGAAGTGAAAAATAATTTGATGTAAAAATTAAATAAATTTAACAAAATTAAATTGTCTATAAACAATTTAGATAAATAACAAAGTAATTTTAACATAAATGTTGTGTACGAGCGCAAAAAACAAATTTTTTTTATTATTTAATTTTTGAAAAAAAAATTATCAATAACGAATTTTGAGCTTTTCAGATTGTATATGAATCATAAAAGTTATTAAAATAATAATAATTTTCGCATTGGGCTACCCCAACAAGTTCCCGATTAGATCCCAATGTGGCAAAACCAATAAAAGTGAGTTATTTTTGCATTGGGCTATCCCAATGGGTTCCCAATTAGGCCCCACTTAAGAAAAACTGATGTTGGGTATGTGATTTTTGCGTTGGGATATCCCAACAAGTTCCCAACTGGGTCCCGATGTGGAAAAACCAATAAAAGTTATTTATTTTTGCATTGGGCTATCTCAATGGGTTCCCAATTAGGTCCCCCTCAGGGAAAACTAATGTTGGGTAGGTAATTTTTGCATTGGGATATCCCAACAAGTTCCCGATCGGGTTCCAACTGGGATAGACCTACTGGGCATGCCACAGCGATTCCCAATTGGGACCCAATATATGTATTGGGACAATTTCTAGTCTGGTTGATTTCGAAATAAACCGTTTTTTAGCATTTCTTTCTCCTACGATATCTCAAGAACTAATTTGCCGATTTTGATGGTTGAGGCGGCAATCGACGTATTTTATTGAGTTCTAGAGCTGATAAGATTTTGAAGTCCATCTTTCAAGTCGTTTCGAAGAAATCAATAAAAAACTAAAAAAAAAAAGAAAACGAATGAGCGGATAAGGTCACAATAGAAGTAAAACTTTTTCAATAATTAAGTCGGTCTAAATAAATAAATAAATTAATATAAATATAAATATATATATACTATTGGCCATTAGATCTTGTCGGATAGTATAGCATTGGGAAAAAAGAAATCTCTGAAAATAAAACTATGTATAACTAGTTTTTTACTAAATGTAAAAGTTTAAAAAACAATGAATTGTAAGAAGAAAATTCAATATTTCAAAATGTATTTATGTTAATTAAATGTAAAATTATAAATATGAACTGTAAAATGACGGAATAAAAAGAAGCCCCAATAAAAAAAATCTCTAGATTTGTAAACCACTAAAAAAAAACATGGTCACTATCTAAAAATTTGTAAATAATTTTTGTGTATATTTGAAAATATTTATAATTAAAAAGAACTAAATTAAAAAGTTGATAAAAAGTAATTACTATAAATAAAGATATACCTCCATAAAAATTACTGTATAAAATTTAATTTCAATTAATTAAAACATAAATAATTTTAAAAACCTGTAATTATAAAAGTATAAAACCATTTTAATATATTTAAAATATTTTCTTTGATTGAATAAATGAATTAATAAAAGTATGTAATTTTAAAGAGAACAAAAAAAAAATTACTATGAAAAAAAAAAATTCTAAAAACAAACATTTGCATAACTAAACATGGATATAAACAAATTATGTCAAATGAACATCTCTATAAATAAAATATCTATAAAAAGTAACTGTTTTTGAACATCTCTATAAATATGATATCTATAATCAAATTTAATTTGATATTATATTTTATAGAGATGTTTAAAAACAGTTAATTTTTTATAGATATTTTATTTATAGAGATGTTCATTTGACATAATTTTTTTATATCCATGTTTAGTTATGCAAATATTTGTTTTTAGAATTTTTTTTTTTCATAGTATTTTTTTTTTGTTCTCTTTAAAATTACATACTTTTATTTATTTATTTATTCCATTAAAGAAAATATTTTATATATGTTTAAATGATTTTATACCTTTATAATTACAGTTATTTTCAATTTTTTATGTTTTTATTTATTGCAATTAAATTTTATACGGTAATCTATATAGAGGTGTACCTTTATTTATAGATATTAAATTTTATACAGTAATTTATATGGAGGTGTGTCTTTATTTATAGAAACTACTTTTTATTAACTTTTTAATTTAGTTCTTATTAATTATAGATATTTTCAAGTATACACAAAAATTCTTTACAAATTTTTAAATACTAACCATATTTTTTTTATTGACTTATTTTACAATACATATTTATAATTTTACATTCAATTAGTATACATATATTTTTACATTTAGTAGAAAACTAGTTATACATATTTTGATTTTCAGAGATTTTTTTTTCCCGAAGCTATACTACTCGACAAGATCTAATGGCGAATATTGTATATATATATATATATATATATACTAGGGTGGCGCCAAAAAACCGACTATTTTTTTTTTTTCGATCTTGCAAGAAAATTTGTTTGCTTACGATGTTTTAAGAAGCCTCTTCAAAAATCAGCTCGATAAAAAATTTTTAAGAGGTCGCTCACGAATTTTGAAAATATCAAAAATGATTGAAATTCGGATTTTTGATTTCAAAATTTTTTTTTTCTCATGGCAGCAGTAGTTTATATTTGTAAAATTATGACGATGCTAAAAATTTCAGCCCAAAATTCAAATATTTAAACGGCGCTCAAGAATTTTTAATATTAACTGATAATACGTAACTAATAGTTTGGATTAGTTTTTGTATTTTTTTATAACTGAATTATTGTCATTTCAGTAAAATATAACTTTTGCAGAACCAAAAATATACAGGACAGTCTTTAACAATAAAATTTGGTAAGTTTTGAATGAGAGAAAAAACCTACAAATTGAATTGAAAAATAAAAAAGTATGTAAAAAACTTATTATTTCTATTTCTCGGGTTATATTTTCATTCATTGTCATGTAAATTGATGGTGAAAAAATCGAGAAACTTTATTATTAATATTCAAGGGTCACTCGAAAACATCCAAAAGACAGCACTCGGAAACATTCAAAATTCTTGAGCGAGGTTTAAATATTTGAATTTTGGGTTTAAATTTTCAGCGTGGTCATGATTTTACAAATATAAACTATTGCTGCCACGAGAAAAAAAAAATTTTGAAATTAAAAATCCGAATTTCAATCATTTTTGATATTTTCAAAATTCGTGAGTGACCTCTTAAAAATTTTTTATCAAGCTGATTTTTGGAGAGGCTTCTTAAAACATCGTAAACCAACAAATTTTCATTTGAGATCGAAAAAAAAAAAATAGTCGGTTTTTTTGCGCCACCCTAATATATACATATATTCCCATTTTACCGATCACTGGATCTTCATCCCGCGCCTAACGGTCAGAGACCTTCGTTCGAACCCGACGCGTGGCTAAACGGTCACCCAGCCAATTAATAATCATGCTAGATGCTACTTAACTTCGGTAATCGCCCGAGCCACGTGCGTGCCGATCGGCTGCCTTATAACAGGGATTTAAAAAAAAAAAAAAAAAAAAAAATAATAATAATAAATTAATTTTATTTGTGACTTAATATTTGAAATTGAATTGGATTCGACTGCGCTCTCGGCCCACGCATTTCCGTTGCCCCCACGCCGTCGATGATCGATAATATGGGACTCTATTAATTTATTGGTACGCTTGGCCGTGCGACGAATGGGTACTCTACGAGGGCCCCGAGTCCCGCCGTTTCTAGAAATTTAAATTTGGAAAATTTTTGGATGGTACAAGCCTGACATGGGATTGAGAGTGGGGAGCTTCGGGCTTCGCGGCGCACAGAGAGGCACTCGAACGGCACCCACTGCCTAGACCTGGCCACGATCACTCGCATCAGAAATTTCAAAAGAAATTTTTTTTATTCAATAAAATATTTATATAAATAAAATACTTACATGGTGAGTCGTGAGACCCCAGTCAATTAAAATATTTTAAAAGTGAGTTTAAAATAGCGAAAAGTTAATTATCAAGAGACCTACGGCGAGTTGGTAAAACCCCGCACTCTTGGATATCAAAAAATTTTTACGGTGAGTCTAAGTCTGACCCCGGACGCCATTTTAAAAGTCACGTTGTGGCAATTGTAAAATTTCATCAAGGAAATTTAAAAAAAAAAAAAAAAAATTTTATTTTTGCGCTGAGTTTCATAACCGCGTAATTAATAAAGGAAAATTTTACAAATTGGCAGCAGGAAAAGGAAGTGAAATTTATCCAGCGTCAGCAAGCTTGGACGGCGTCCCTCCTCCCACCTAATGGCGTCGGCAACAACATCATCAACGACTTTGGTAAATTTATGAAGACCAGCTTAAAAGATTTACACCTTTTTAATTTTAAAGAAAAAAATAATATTTATTTATATTAAATTTAAAAAATTTTCATAAATACGTAAAATAAAAAGTTATCGGTTTTTCGCGGCGTGGGTTCGAAAGCGTTCGGTCACCATTTTGTGTAAGTGTCTGGAATTGTCTTGATTAGGTAGCGTCATATAAAAAAAAATTTTTCAGTTGAGTCTAACGACCACTGATTAATTATTTAATAATTAAAATCGTAATATTAAAATTTAATTTAACTTAGTAGGCATTCTTCTAGAGGTACTGAGTCCCACCGACCGTTCTCTAGAAGGTGCTGGAACTTTAGTACTTGAAGGTAACCTTGGTGCTGAGTCTCACCGACCGCATCACTGGGAACTTTATTAAGGAAAATTTATTGAGATAAAATTTAAATAAAATAAAATTTAGGCAAGAAAGACAATCCAGAACTTCAGGAGTTATTTAAGATTTTATAATTGCAGACAGTTTGTGTGTGAGAGTATTGAAATTTATCTATTTCCTCGCCAGCAAAATTTGTTATATATAAAGGAGAAAATAATTGTTATACTAGTTGAAGAAATTTTATCTTTTAAATTAACTCAAATTTTGAATCACGTAAATATTGTCGGGAAAATTAAATCTTATTATTGTTAAAGTAATTAATAGTAAGTTAGAGAACATATTTGTTGCCACATAAATAGTATAAATAAATTTGGATGTATTTTATTAAATTATAATTACTGAAATAATTATTTCTCAATTGACTAATGACGCTGAGTCCAACCGACCGCTCATTAAGTGATTGAAATTTGGATATTTAAAACCTAACTCTGCAGCTGTGTGGTCCAGCCACGGTAAGAAAATTTTCGAACTCGTCCTTGAGATTTCATTTATCTCTGCTTTGTTTTGCCTTGCACACGATACTGAGAGATCGTGCAATTTACTCTCAGTGGCGCCCTTAGAACTTTTGAGTTCAAAAGGTGTCCAAATTGTGACCTCGTAAGCCTCGTCGTCAAGACCATGGAAGTCGAGGGGTACCCGGTTATAGCCTCACCCGCTTATTTATTTATACATATTGTAACATGATGAAAAATTCTACATCGACTCGTGGTTTGAATTTATTTGAAATAATAAATAGTTACCCGATGAGCAAATTCTAGTGACATCTAGAATCAATTTTTCGACTTCGACCGAGTAATCGATCCAACGCATGGATGGAAACGAGAGATCCGGGATAGACGTCGTACTGAACGACCGCGTTTTTGTATTTGAACAATTCGACTTCGACCAAACGAACAATTTCAATTCCGACTTATGAACAATTCGATTTACGCCTTTTAAGATCAATCCGGGTTTGAACAATGAACTATTAATCGCGACAACTAAATTGTGAGTGAACAAGTGAACAAGCCAAAGCCTCGGCATGAGAACTGAATAAATTGTACGACCGACTGTTTTGTTTAATGAACAAGTGAAACGCGTTTTGGTGTAAATAAGAATTAATTTAATAATTAATTACGCGCAATAATTATATGATAGTGAAAATTACGCGTTACCGAAATAAAATATTATTTTATATTTTATTTTATTTCATCGAGCAATTCTGAGAATAACGGATTATCTGTCTCTCATTCGTTGCGGCAGTAGAGTCTTGCCGTATACCATATTCTGACGTCACTCGTCAAGTATTCCGGTGATACTTACAGTGTATGTGTGTCTCCGGACAATAACTAACTGACTATTATTTCGTGAACCGACTGTTTTCGTTTTTTTTTTAAATACGAAGTAATTTTGTGTTTTGATCAATTACGATTCCTACGAGCAATTTGTTTTTTTTTTGTTTATATCGAGTCAAGCCGGCAACGGCATTTATATTTTGTTGTAACCGATAATTTGTGTGAAACTGATCAATTATTTTGTTTGTTTAATATACGACTATTTTTTTTTGTTTGATTCTGCTCAATCTTTCATCGTAATCTTAAGTGCCTGACCTTTCCCCGATCCGCCACTCTGAGCCGATTTCTGATAATTATTTATCGGTGAGTATAAAATCACCTGGCGCCCTACTTTTAATTTTTAACAAGGTTGCCAAAAATAGTACATGTATTCGGACTTCACTCCGGTAGATCCCCAGTGGTGAAAAACCCGTTATAATATTTATATATGAATAACGTGATTAAATTACGACGCATGCGCACTACATTCGTCCATTCTACTCGACTGTTCTCTACTCCCCCCACTCTTTAAAATATATAAGGCTTGCTATCCAAGCAATTCCCCTTCGCGCCTATTCTAAACTTTCACTCAATGTTTCTCCTCTTGCGCTACCTCCCCTTTTCCGCCTCAAATCGTTCAATTTTAGCCTCCGTAACGAAGTTTCGCTTCAAAAGAAATTTTTTTTTTCGTAATTCGCAAATATTTTCGAGTACTTGATCGATCGATTTGAAATTTTTAGGAAAGTTGATGGCCAACAAGCTCTTTCGATTGCCGCAAGAACCATTCAAATCAGTTCATTAGTTGAAAAGTTATAGACCGGTCACACACATACATACGCACCCATACACACACACACACACACACACACACACACACACACACACACACACACACACACACACATACAGGCACTCGGACATCATTCTGAAAATAGTCAGAATAGCTTCCTAGAACCTCCAAACGTCAACATCTGATGAAAACTCGATTTTCGAAAATCGGGGTGAAAACAATAACTTTTCGAAATTATTGAAAATCATCGATTTTCTTAGCGGGAAGTTAACAATAGTTGTTTTTTTTGACACAGTAATATATATATATATATATATATATACATTGAGAAAAATCGCTTTTTATGTTCGCGATTTCCACCAGCAGCCACCAGAATTCGCGGGTTGAACCCTGGCTTAGGCTGGCCTCTACCAAATTTCTATTTTACTAGGACAGAGCAATGAACTAAAATTCTTGCAAAGCAAAGACCCTCACTTATTTAAGCACGGAACGTATGTGAAAACTTATCAACTTACCTCACGGCTTGTAAAATTATAAATCTTTCTTATTGATGGTCGAATTGTTCTATATAACTTACTTAATAATACTCTTATTAAACTATTTAAGAATCTTACCAGTAAAATAGGATATAAATAGGATGAACAGTGAGAGATAGTAAAGGAATTAATTAGAAAAGTACGGGTTTATTGCCAATTATAATAATAAAAATTACTTACAAGAAGATGCAAGCGCTGGATTTAATGTAGCTGGGCACATGGCACAGTGTAGCTTTATGTTGCGAGTATATCGCCGGTAATGTACAGTAATATTTAGGTAAACCAACTTTATTTACAATAATTAATAAACTAGAACAGTAAAGTATGATTGCAAGAAAATTGCTAGTAATGTGATCTGTAACGCAAGTTAATTGCCCGATTTACAAAGGATACAAGTAGATTGCTCGTATTAACAGAATCGCAAGTAAATTGCTAGTATATTACAATAGTAACTAAATTATACGTCTTATTACTGATTGATCCAAGATCGAATTGATTGACCGACAATTTAGGGCGTAGGACGCCTCGGAACTCTGTCCCCACTTCATCCTTACGGACATGCGTCGACGTAAAAATTAGTCATGTGACCACGGCACTATGGCTTGTGTAGTTTCAGATGGCAACGAGACGAGGAAAAATGGGAACCGCAAGGCTAAGGACGACGAAGATAATTCACATTATTTCAATATATATATATATATATATATATATATATATATATGTCAGAGATACAATAATACTTGGGGTTTCCCTGAGACTTGGGAAAGTCCCAATTATATTGAGTTTGTTTTTTTTAGACAATAAAACTAAGTAAAAATATTTTACAACTTAATCCGCTTAAGATTTTTGTTAGTTTTTATATTTACGTTTATGACGGTAAACTTAGGTCGAAGGAGCACATCTGGGCATCCGACGTAGCCACGATCGAGGGATAGCAATACTTTGGGCATAATGAGTTTTTAAACATAAGGACATAGTTTGTACATGTTTGTGAAAATTACCTGAAATATAGTTTTGGTCGACTTGAGGACTCAAGAACATTGGGGATAGAGAGGCGGTTCGAATTGAGCAAAGGAACAGACAATATTGCTATCTTACCGATCGTGTATTCGTTTTCGATTTAATTTTACCGCCGTGCACATTATACAGCAGTAACTCGAATATTGTTAATTAATTGTTATCCTTTAGTAAACTAATCGCTATAATAATTTGTGTATTTCTATTGTGTAATATTTAATGCTGTGTAATATTCAATATTGTTGTAATATTTAAGATTTATTGAATACTTTGATATTGTGTGTTTCTCCGATACTTATATTACTGCTTGTAACTTTATTGTTTAGTGTCCACGATATTTGTAAATAATAATTACCTGTGTTGTGTTCGTTAATTTTGTCAAATAAATAAAATGAGTGGTCGAGGCAACAACCCAAACCCGAGTCTTAATAATACCTCGACTGGTAAATCGACATATATATATATATATATATATATATATATATTAGACTGGGCCAAAAAAATCGACTATTTTTTTTTTTCTTTCGATACTGTGAAAATATTATTCCTGATGACCAAAAAAAATTATTGTGCAAGTTTAAGCCCATAATCTTGACATTAAGAGGGATATCGTAACGACTATTAGTTTTTTGACTGAAATTTCATTTTTTACCCAAAACTCGTAAATCATCTATCTGAAAAATTTGAGCAATGTATATTCTTAAAGGAAATTGAATTCCTCCAAAAAATTCTCTCTCAAATTGACGTAAAATGAGCTGTTCCTTCTAACCGAGCCTTGAACATTGACTTGCTTTTTAAATTCTTAGTTTCTATTTTGGATTTTTGTAACTACTAGAAATATCAAAATTTTTCTAGAAAAGATACACATTCTTGAAGGAAATTAAATGTTCTACAAAAAAGGTCTCTTTACATTTTTGCTAAATTCACTCCTTCAAAAATAATTCAAGGTTGAAGTTGAGTCAAAACGACTTAATTAACCTGACCGTAGCCGTATTTAAAGCTCCAGATGCAGCTATCCGACAAACTGTGTAGGGTGTGTAAGCAACATCCTGAGACGCTT
>OZ024712.1:9485366-9600591 GCA_964016945.1 Microplitis deprimator | reverse complement strand
AATGCTAACTGAGCTTTCCCAATGTTCCTACCAGGAATAAATTATAAATATTATGATAATCTTGTTAATAAGACAACAAAATCGTTCACGATTTGATAATAGACTTAACAACTTTTGGAATCGAATAGAATTTTTTCAAAACTCTAGCTGTCTGCTTTATTTGTATTGTTAACATTTATCGTTCCTATTATTTCTATTTTCAATTTTCCGATGGAAATATTAAACATCACGGTATCGTTTTTTTCTTAAATGCACATTTATCCTGGAATTGGTTTAATTGTTCATTCCGATATTACGTCTACATAGTTAGCTGGATAGAGTCCAACCCTTCCATCTTTTCTTCCCTTACACCAGCCTTGTTCATCTTCGTCTTCTAATTTTTCAAAAACTTCACCTGTTAATTTGTATTTGAATGATAAGTAAGCTGGTCAGTACAAAATCTTAACATATAAATTTGTATTATATAATAACCTTGTTTGAAACTTAATTCGTCTGATTCCGCACCTTCGTAATCGTAAAGAGCACGTACCGGAACTCCAGGTTCTCCAGTGTCAACAAGTGCTTCACCTACATCCTCATCCCAATCTTCTTCATCAAAAGGATTTGATTCTTGCTTCACGTTCGCACCGTTTCTGCTTTCATATATCATATATTCATTTTAAATTAAACTTTTGAGAGTAATAAATATGCTTATTTAAAATGCTGAAGCCGTAGAATCACAAATATAAAGTCATAAAATAACATACTTACGTTACTACTGAAGTTCTGCTGACGGTATTATTGTCATGACATTTTTCAGAAAGTGTATGAGACTCCAATGTATCTGTTCCCCCACTCGCGTGATTGATATCTGATGAGATCATTCGTGGGGACGTTTTCACTCTTGCCTTATTTACTGGTGGAAAATCCTATTGAACAATATACAAAATTTGATTATTTGCTATGAACTATTAAAATAAAAACATAAAATATCACTTTTAGTATCATTTTTTCGAAACTCAACTGAATCCTATTGACGATGAAAATTATTATAAGTTATGGAGAGTTGGCTGTGATTTTTACATAATGAACATAATCTACTATGAATTTGTCGTAATTCTCAGTAAATTATTACAATTCACGGTGCGTAGTATGTACTTGCTTCGCTCGTGCCTGCGCACCTCCAATTCGCGCTGACACATTATGACTTAACCTACATGTTGCGCCCATAATTTTATTCAACTCATGTGCATTATTTACGTTTTATTAATTGCCCCAAAAGCGAAGTCTAAATAGTTGTTTAGTGACATGGTGAAAAAAACCTTATAATATTCAGAATATGACAAAATTATAGGGATGCAGATTTAATTCAACGGAAATTTAAATTCAATAAGTCAAAGTTTTAACTCCACGTTAAAAAATTCGGCATCACGATCTTGGCTACTCAATGGGTAACAACAGGGAGGAGTAATAACTCAATATTCAGTTAGAGTCCGAGAGATAGTTGCCATTTTTTTCATCACGTCACAGTGGCCAGGATTGGAGACATCTTTATTGAGTTTTGACATATAATTTTTCACCAGTCCGTAAACGGCCATTTAGGGGTCGGATTTTAGGCATGATAAAACGTGAATAGCGCGCATGAGTTGAATAAAAAAATTTACGTTTGAGAACCTGCATACATACGTATATACACACATACATGACATTTAAAATAATAGTTTAAACTTGAAGCATGGAAACTTAGCGTAATAATTGAATTTACGAAATTAATTTCTAAAATAATACCAAATGAATAAGCGATTTATTACATAAATCATTGAATGATTTAGATATAAATATTGAATTACAAATTGAATCAAGTTTTCCGTAATATTCGTATCGAATCTATGCTTGGACAAATTTTATATTCAATTTCAGTCGAGGAGGTAATGAGCACTTCTAATTCTTCAAGGTTCTATGCATTCAAGGACAAAGAAAAATCGTCTCAAATTTTAATTTTTAAACAAGATTTATTTCGTTACAGACAAAATAAGAGACATGGATATTAGGGTGGGCCGAAAATCCGCTTTTTTTTAATTCAAATTATTAATAGTGAAAATATCGTTTATAAGGCTTAAAAAAAATGTGTGCGAAAGGCAAAAATTTTAGGCAGATATCTTAGACTCGCCAAATGAAGTGAAAGTTAAAAATCGGAAAAAAATTCATTGAGGTACTTATTTTGATAGGAAATTTGATTCTCTACAAAAATTTGGTCCTCTGACAAAATTATGAAAAATTAATAGTTTTTGAGATAATGATGATTTTATATCAAAATTTTACTTTTTTCGCGATCTCCATACTTTGTAACGATGATTTATAGTAATGTGAGTATGTTTCTTATTGGAAATTTGATTCTCTACAAAAAAGTTCCTCTGAAAAAATTATGTCAAATTCAAATTTTCTGAGATAATGACGATTTCATGTGAAAATTTCACGTTTTTTGCTACATCCATACATTTACGGATGAATTATAGTACACGCTAAAAAAAAAATGCTAACTATTACCATCTTGCGATAGGGAATGATTACCATCCGTATGTGATAATCATTATCATGCGTTTATGTTAACTACTCGTTTCGTTTATAGCAATAATTACTATTGCCGATAGTAATAGTTATCATCTAGATTGTAATATTTCTTATGTCTGAAAAATTTTTAATTTTGCCTTCTAAGATAGTAATGATTATCATCACAGATGAGAATGGTTACTATCTAGATACGAATGCTTACCATCTCCGATAGGAAAAGTTAACATAAAAGAATGAGAATCATTAAAATGTAAAGATGGGAATAGTAACTTCGTTAAGATGGCAAGTATTACCACTTTTTTTTCAGCGTGTAGTTTCAGTATGTTTCTTATTGGAAATTTCATTCTTTACAAAAAAAAGTCTTCTGAAGAAATAATGTCAAATCGAAATTTTTCGAAATAATGGCTATTATATGAAAAATACTAATGTTTTTTAATATTTTTATATTTTTTTATAGTGAGTAGTGATTATTTGTGAATATATTTTAAAGATCATATAATTTCCATGAAAAAGGTCTCAAGAAGAAATTAAGTCTAATTTCTTGTTTCAGAGATAATATCAATTTTATTGAACAATTTTGTATATCTTACTTTATTTATATTCTCCATCAAATTATTATTTTCCTATTCTAGAAATCTATTCTGACTTATTTCAAGATGATGTCCGAGTAATGTATGTGTGTATTTAACTAGGTACATACGTATATATGTAAATATTCTGTATCTTTTGAACGAATGAACCGATTTGGCTTCTTTAGGTGGCGTTTGAAGCAGCTCATCAATTTCGACAAGTTGTGAAAAATTCAGAATAATTGGTACAGTATACTGTACCACATGTATATATTCGGAGGATATTCCAAATAAAAAATTTTTTAAAAAATGTTTTTTTACAAGTAACTTGCAATGTACTTCATAAATGAATTTCAAAATATAATCAGTTTTTAAACTTTATAACTCGCGTCAAATGCTACCTCAACCCTCAAAATCGGTTTATTTGTTTAAGAAAAATCGTTGCCGAAAAAATTTCGAAAAAGTGTTTTTCTTTTTTTTCTAATAAAATCCAAATCGTTGAACTAATTGATAACAGTTTTTTAACTTCCCACTAAGAAAATTTAAAATTAAAAAAAAAAGAAAGTTATTGGCATCGGTCCGATTTTCGAAAATGAGTTTTGAACAGATCTCGACATTTTAAGGTCCTCGGAAGCTATCATGACTTTTGTCCGGAGGATGGCCGAGTGTATGTATGTATGGACGTACGTCGGATGTAGATATTTTGTCACTTTTAAACGGATTAACCTATTTGGATCTTTAAGGTGGCATTCGACGCGGCTTATTAATTCTAAGCTGCTGTGAAAAATTGAGCTTGTTGTACAGTATGTTTCGAGTTATTCCAAAAATAAAATTTTCGAAAAATATTTTTTTTTTTTGGATAACTTTCAGTGTACTCGATGGATTGATTTTAAAACCTAATCAACTCAAAAGCTTTGTTACGTAATGACCGGCTGCTCAATTCAATTGTAGTTGTAATTACAGCAATTAGAGGAAGTACCTACTAGGGCCCACGGTTGTAAAAACTATACTCTAAAAACTAGTTGGTACAAATCGTGTGAAAAGTAAAAAATTGTTGGATTTCGGACTTCTGTACGATAATTATAGTTTAAAAGAACTAAACATGTTTTAATAATAGATTGACAATTAGTTCTGAGCAGACTTACAGATTTGGATGCAGTATTAGTGAGTGCACATATGACTAGGTGCGATGACACTGTAACGATCGTTACATATGGATCGCGATTGAACCATTTAATCAATATTTTTTCTTATTTTTCTTTTTTTTATGGGTAAACTGTACCAAGCCACACCCAAAATATTTGCGTTGAGATTTTCTCACCTCTTCGCAGGTACCTAGGTAAGCGCATGCACGATGAGTGAGAACAAACAAAGATCGACACTCAATATACTCAAAATGTACACGTTTGATACTCATTCATAATAATGAAATGTTAAGGTGTTCAACAATCAACTATCGCTCGGTACCCTTTGATTTCATATTACTTATTTAACTCAACATTATTTACTCAACTCAGTGTTTAAATAAATTAAGTAATTTAATTTTAATCGAGTGTTCAAACTCACTTATTCAATTGAAAGACAATCTTACATAATTCTGAGCTCAAAATATACCAGTATTAACAAGAAATTCAAATCAACGATTTTAATTATGCAACCTAGTGATATTATGTGCTGTAACAAATAACAATATTGGGTGACCGGTGAAAATATCCAATGACAAAAATGTCCAGTGTCAGAATATCAAGCGACAATAATGTCCAATGAAAAAAAAGGCCGGTGCCAGCATATCCAGGGGAAAATATCCAATGACGTGTCCAGGATACATGAAATTCACTGGCCGGACCGTTTAGATACTAATTAGTCAAAGTACCTGCTCAAAAATGGCGCTGGTTACGTTCGTGTATCGGTTGATTTATCATCTATCAATAACAACTAAAATTAAATACTACATATATTAATTTTATTTAGAACCGTATGATGGACGGTGGAGTGTAGGTCCAACCTATTTATAATTTTATGGTAACTTCAGTGTTAGGTATGAGGCAGGGTGTGATGGAGGTGCCTCACTGACGATTCCACCATAATATCCGGGATGAAACCTAATATTCTTCGGTGTCTAATGAATTAATTTCGTTAAAGATTGTTAATTGGTGAATTAACCGTATTATTACACTTAAATCGCGCGTTTATCTACTAATTAACCAAATAATTAATTAATTCATAATGTGTGCACGTGTCGGCTTTACACTGATTATAATATCCTAATGGCGGCATACGGCTTCGGCGGTTAGACTCATGGTCGAACATCTTATCATGTTGGATATTGTCGTTGTTGGATATTTTTGTCATTGGATGCTTTTGTTACGGATATTGTTGTTTTTATATGTTGTTGCCATTGGATATTTTTGCTATGGATATTTTCACCTAGCCCCACAGTATTGTTATATTTTTTAATATACATATTTTTTATCCATCCCAACCACTAACCAGTCCTGGAATGTATTTATTAATTCAATTATCCAACACGCACCATGAGTTGCATCGAATGCCGCCTTAACCATCAAAATCGGATTAATTTTTCGAGAAATTTCGCTGTCGAAAGAATTTTAGAAAAGTGTGTTCTTCTAATAAACTCAAAAATTGCAAAACTTATTGAATCTAATAACGTTTTAGCATGAGAGGCTGAAAAACTGCATCGAATGCCATCCCAAACATCATAATCGGTTAATTAGTTTGATGGGGATCGACGATGAAAAACTTAAAAAATAACGTAATTTGTTTTTTTTTGAATAATGCATATTGTAATTCATCATACGTCCCAAAACTGATACCAGCCCTCTGGCTCCATAGCGTTTGATAATTACTCTAAAAATGATTGCAATTAGTTCATTTGTTTAAATAATATCATCATTAAAATTTTTGAAATGTCATTATTTCTGGAGTTTTTTCCGGATGTTTGTGGCCGTTCATAAAATACAATCGCACGTATGGAGGTGAAGAGAGTGTCACTTACTGTGATAAGATGTGACAAGGGGGGTCAGGGAGTTAAGGAAACGTTACATTCGTAACTTATCAAACAATTTTGCGAATTTTCGGGTTTGTTTAATTTTATTTTTTTGTTACGATAGAAAGTCATTCGTTTCATATTTGTAAGTATATATTTCCGTCATAACAGGGTGGGGGGGTCTATCATTCGTGACGCAATATTGATAGGAGAATCGTAGACAATGTTACATAAGATGACGAAGAGCGGGAGGGGTTCTAAAAAGGTAAAACTTTGCTTGACATATTCTATAAATGGTCCCTTTCATTTACTAACTCGTTGGTTTAATTCAAAGTTCACGAGGCTTTTCCTATCGATCATTTCTATAAATTTCTGTTTAAGAACATTTAATTTATCAAGCATCATCGCGAGCAAAATTCGAAAAACATTCATTATGGATCATTTTTAATTTTTCGAACTCTCGGAGATTAACACAAACTGCTACTTTTTTCGAACTCGACAGGCTCGAAAATGCCAATGTATTTAAAGATATCGTTGAGTTCAATGAACTGGAACATGTATTGACAACAGTAATGTTTTCAAGCTCCTTGAGCTCGAAAATAGCGGAAAGTTTTGGGACAGGCCCGTCGAGTCAACCGATTTTCGGATTATTTTTTGTTTTTTTCGAATATTTTGAAATTGTCGGATCGATTAATTTTCAAATGTAATTAGCTTTAAAACTCGATAAAATCATTTGTCACCAGAAAACGTCTCAATTGAATAATCGGTTTGAGAGGTATCGTCGACGAAAGAATAAAAAAAAATTGTTTTCTTCCGTTTTTCGCCAATATTTTGGAAACTATCAAATCGATCTGTTTTAAAATCTAAGTAGCTTAAACACTCTATGAGTCGCATCAAATGCTGACTCAACCATCAGACTTGGATTGATCGTTCAAGAGTTATCTTCGTCGAAAGAATTTTAAAAAATATTTTTTTTTTTTCTAATGAACTTAAAAATCTCCTAATAGATTGATTTTGATAATTTTTTGGCGCTAGAAGTTCGAAACTGGGTCGAATGCTGCCTCAAACCTCAATATCGATTGATTAATTTAAACGTTATCGATAATGAAAAATTAAAAAACCTGGGCAATAGTTGGCCCTGCGGGTCAGTCTGAAAGTTTCCCGCTGTTTTCATGCTCAAGAAGCTCGAAAACATTAATGTGAATACATTTTTGAGCACGAAAATACTCTTGAATACATTCGTTTTTCATGAGCTTTCGAGCTCATGTAAGTTTTAGGTTCACTATATTTAAAAAATTGGTGTATTACCGTACGATGGACGGTGTGGCTCAATAAGTTATAGATCAAATCGAACGGAATATAGTATAGTACCGGATAGCTCAACTGGTTGAGCACTCGGCGCGATATTAACATGGTCTGGATTCGATTCCCAGTTCGGGCTATCTATATTTTTCTCAATTTATCTATGAATTGTCTTATTGAGAAGGTTAATTGTAAGTTTTAGGTTCACTATATTTAAAAATTGGTTACGTTACATGTTCAAGTTGGAAAATTAAAGAATCAAAAATAATTAATAATCAAGCGTTGATTACATTTTTATTCATGCCAAGGTTCAATAAAATCAATTTAGTTCAGTAGAAATCAATGTAAGTGACCAAAATAAGAATTTAAATGAGTTTTAACTCAGATCAAAGCGTTAATATACATTATGCATTGTATAATATGTGTATTAAATAGTCAAAAAAAGATTAAAAACTGAGTTTTTTCAATTTTTTCGATGATAATATTATTTAAACTAAGGATGCATTACATTACGCGGTGATCGAAAAAGGGTATGAAAATAAAAAGCTGATATGATTTTTGGATTATTTGGTAAATTATATTCTGAGTTATTTGTGAAAAACAAGGTAAAATTTTATTTTTAAATTTTTCGATGCCGATATCTTTTGAACTAATAACCGATTTTTACGTTCAATGTATATTTTATTAAGTTTGAATGTGCATTTTATTAAGTTTAAAGCTAATTAGATTCAGAAGTTGATTGGATTATTCACTTCAAAGATAATCGAAAAAACCGTTTTTCACCATTTTTTTCGCCAACAGTATATCTCGAACGAATTAACCAATTGAGATGATTTTCGCGTCAATCCATGTGTATAATTAAGTTCTTGGACTGATAACATTTTTTAAATTAATTAATTCAGTTGTTTCAGCGATATTTGAAAAAAACCGTTATTTACCATTTCTTTCGCGATATCTCTTGAACGAATTAACCGAATAAGTTAGTTATTGAGGCAATTCGACACGTTTAACTAAGCTCTTGAGCTAATTAGATTTTGAAATTAATTGATCAAGTTGTTTTTGAGAAATTGAAAAAAAAAATTTTTTTCAATGAAGTAAATCGTTATTTTCAACTTCCCGCTAAGAAAATTGTAAATTTTTAAAAATTCGGGAAGTTATTGTTTTCACCCCGACTTACGAAAATCAAGTTTTCATCACATGTCGACGTTTTGAGGTCCTAGGAAGCTATTCTGACTATTTTCAGAACGATGCCCGAGTGTCTGTGTATATGCTCTCTTAACATGAATCAGTGAAAATTTCATTAATTACGTTAGTGAAGCTCTATTCACTTTATAATCAGTGCATTTAAACAACAAATTAGTGAATCCTTACTAATAAATTTAGTACTATAATTTTCACTAGTAATTTAATTATCTTCACTAATTAACTAGCGATATTTTCATAATTTCTACACGTGAAGCTCTTATTCACTTCTTTATTTGCGAATTTCACTAGTCAAATTCCAATAATAAATTTGATACTAAAATTTTCCCTAGCAAATTAACGATTTAGCAAACTTGTTCAAAATGTAATGTTGGGCGCCAGGTGATTTTATATTCACCAATAAACAATTATCAAAAATAAATCGGCTCAGGGTGGCGGATCCGGGAAAGGTCAGACACTTAAGATTACGAGTAAATAATGGGTCAAAATTAACACAAAAATATATTCGTATATTAAACAGAAAATAAATTGATCGGTATCACAACGGATTATCGGTTACAAAACAAAATATAAAATGCCGTTGTCGACTTGACTCGATATAAACAAAAAAAAAATTGCTCGCAAAAGTCGTAGTGATCGAAACACAAGAATCGGTTCGTACTTAAAAAAACAGTCGGTTCACGAAATACCAATCAGTTATTTTATTGTCCGGAGACACACATACACTGTAAGTATCACCGGAATACTTGACGAGTGACGTCAGAATATGGTATACGGCAAGACTCTACTGCCACAACGAATGAGAAACAGATAATCCGTTATTCTCAGAATTGCTCGATGAAATAAAATAGTATTTTATTTCGGTAACACGTTAAATTGCATTATAATACAATTGTTACGCGTAATAAATTATTTAATTATTATTATTAAGCAAGCACACCTCACTTGTTCATTAACAAATTCAATCGAACACTGTTCAATTTCGCACCGATGCTTTAGTTTGTTCACAGAATGTGGTTTATTGTTCACTTGGAATTTATTTAATGTCGGTCACTTTAATTAATTATTGATCGTAACTCGGCTTGTTCTCGAAAGGCGTGAATCGTATTGTTCAAAAATCGGAATCGAAATCGTTCTTTTGTTTGGAGTCGAATTGTTCAAAATACCGAAACGTGGCTGTTCAGTTCAACGTCTCAGCCGGATCTCTCGTTTCAATCCATGCGTTCAGTTGATTGCTCGGTCGAAGTCAAAATAGTGATCATAGATGTTACCAAAATTTGCTCACCGGGTAATTATTTATTATATTCAAATAATTTAAAACCACGGGTCGATGTCGAATTTTTCCTCATGTTACGTCATATATACACTTGGTCAGGTACGGTCTTGCATGCGTGTATGTCGCTATTCACGTGAGTTATTAGGAGTACAAATAAGTTTCCGCCGTTTTATTGTAGATGGCGCGGCACGGAGTTTCGGTTAGCTTTCGCAGATGATAACTGGCTTAAAAAATAGTTTGGACATTCAAGAACAACATAACCTATTAATATCATTGATTTTATATTGGTAAAATATAATTTTTATAAGTTGAAAATGTCAAAATTTGAGCCAAGTAAGCGTCATTTGCGGGAAATATTAGTTTACTTCTTTAATTTAAAGAAATCTGCTGCTGAGGCGCATCAATTGCTCGTAGAAGCATATGGTGAGGGTGCTTTGAGTGAGAGAACGTGTCGAGAGTGGTTTCAAAAGATTAAAAACGGTGATTTCGACGTAGAAGACAAAGATCGCAGTGGAAGGCCAAAAATTTACGAGGATGCAGAATTGGAGGAATTATTGGAGGAAGATTCATCTCAAACACAAAAAGAACTTGCTCTAACATTAGAAGTCACTCAGCAAGCAGTCTCACATCATTTAAAATCATTAGGAATGAATCATAAACAAGGAAATTGGGTTCCGTACGAATTAAAGCCGAGAGATATTGAACACCGATTATGCTTAAGTGAAATGCTGCTAGCTAGACATAAAAAAAAGGGTTTTTTACATCGTATCATAACTGGTGATGAGAAGTGGATACATTATGACAATCCAAAAAGAAGAAAATCATGAGGATTACCTGGCCACGCGTCAACATCAACAGCAAAACCGAATATTCACGGAAAAAAACTTATGCTGTGTATTTGGTGGGATCAGCTAGGTGTAGTGTATTATGAGTTGCTTAATCCGAGCGAAACAATTACTGGAGCCCTCTATCGAACACAATTGATGAGATTGAGCAGAGCTCTGAAGGAAAAACGCCCTCAATACTATTCTAGACACGAAAAAATTATTCTTCTGCATGACAATGCTCGTCCACATGTTGCGGCTCCCGTGAAAAAGTACTTGGGAACACTTGATTGGGAAGTGTTACCCCACCCGCCGTATTCACCAGACATTGCACCGTCCGATTATCACCTGTTCCGGTCCATGGCACATGCTCTGACGGCGCAGCGGTTCACATCTTATGAGGATACCAAAAATTGGGTTGATTCGTGGATAGCCTCAAAAGACAAGGAGTTCTTCAGACGTGGGATTCGAATGCTGCCTGAGAGATGGGAAAAAGTGGTTGCAAGTGATGGGCAATATTTTAAATAAATTTATATTACCGTTCTTCTATAATAAATATTTAATTTGTGTTAAAAAACGGCGGAAACTTATTTGTAACCCTAATAGTATTTATTCCGTTGACTTTTGTGAAAAACTAATAATTAAATATTTTACTAGATAACCGATTGAGATGCTTAAAGCGGCAATCGAAAGAATTTGTTGGCCGTCAACTTTCCTAAGAATTTCAAATCGAACGATCAAATGGACTCTAAGATACAGAAGAAAAACAAAAAAAAAATTTTTTTTTAGTTTTTTTCAACTTTTTCAGAAATGGCTCGATCAATCGATTTCAAAAGCTAATCTGCTCTAGAACTCAATAAAAGGTGTCGATTGCCGCTTCAACCATCTCGATCGGTTTATTCGTTCGAGAGATATCGATCGAGAAAGATATGGTGAAAAACGGTTTCTTTCGATTCTCTTTGAAGTGACTTATCCAATCAATTCCAAAATCTAATCAACTCTAGAACTCAATAAAATGTGTCAATTGCCACCCCAACGTCTCGATCGGTTAATTTGTTAGAGTGATATCGTTGAAGAAAAAACTGGTAAAAAACGTTTTTCGCGCAAACAATGGCATACAAAAGTATTTTCGACGAAAAAATAAATATAAAATTAAAATCTACTTTTGAGTAGATTCTATAGAAATTCTACTACTGCATTTGTCCATATTGTAGAGTATTCACAGAAATTTCTTATCATTATCACCTATTATAATTAGTTGAGTAGGTTTTAAAAATACTATTGGTTCGTAAGTTTATATTTCTTTCGTAAGGTGGTCGTTATAAAGGTCGCTTTCGAATTTTAATCGTTACGGTCTCTACTTTTCCAAGTAATTAAAAAAAAATTCCTCTAAAGTTGTAGCTCTTAATTTTAACATTAACCCGGCCCCCAAGACAGCAGAAGTTTTAAATGGGAAAACACATGTATTTTTTAAAATTATACTTTGAATACTTATATCTTTTAGTAACAATTGATAAAAAAATTTGAAGCTTAGCAAGATCTTAGTTACTGGTATGATGTATAAAAGGGTGTAATCGAAAAATTTTTGAACAGCTATTTTCTTACTACTAGACACGAACGAATTTCATTTTTTTTTCGTCCACTTTTTTGTTGTTTAAAGACAATAGAAGAAACATTTGATCACTTTTGTTATTTATATGGGTTTTGTCTATAATTTTGGAAACTATTGATTGAATTTAACTCGTTTTACATTTCGCATTAAAAGCTTTTTCCATTAGATTCATTCATTTTTAAATGTTATAGAATAAATATAAAATTACTCGCAGATTTTATCTGTTATTATAGTTATTTATTAAAATACATTCCCATGTCACAGTTTTCATTACAAGTTGCTGGTTAAGACACTATTCGAAAGAATCCTTCGATAGATTCTACATGGGTTTGTCCAAGACAGCGTAGCGTGCACAAAACAATCTTCTAGTAGTCTTGTGCAAGCCTGGTATCAAACCCACAGGATGTTTATGTCTTTATATGAGTCTGTATCTTCCTGCAGACACTGATCCAAAGATTTATATTGCAAGTCTTGCACAAAACTTATAAAAAAACTTCACATAATGTTATACTCCAAGAATTGTACAAGAATCTTGAACATATCTTGCTCACGATTTAATGATACAGTTAACTTAGGCATATCTTGCACCAAAAGCTATCTGCAGATACTTAACCCGTCAGCACTCCCGTCAACTTTTCGGTATACTTAACGCCCGTGATGAGTTTTGCTCACGCTCAACACGCATGCGCGTAGGCACCAAACAAATTTTTTTTTAATTTTAAGCAAGAAAATATTTCTCATAAATTAATTACTCTATGTATTATAAGGATAATAGAAAATAAATAAATAATAATTGTAATTTATTTACGATTAATAAACTTATTTTAAACTTTAACGAATTCAACCGAATAACTCCGAACACCGTAGACTGCCGAAGGTATACGAGCAATCACGAGAGTAACCGAATATACATTTTTTTTACTTACGCCTTTACGTCCGTGATGAGAAAAATGCTCACATTTTTTGAGGAGTATGAAAAAAAAATTTTTTTATAATTTCTATGACAACTAAAAAAATTTTTTTCAAGCGGAATCTGAAAATAGATAAAACTATTCAAAGATAGAAAAAATTTCAACAATTTGTTCAATTTGAGAAAAAAAAAGTTATTCATGTTTAAAATCGAGCGTGAGCAAAATGCTCATAACGGGAGTGCTGACGGGTTAAGGGGTTAGGGGTAGTCAGAGACACGAAAAAATGAGAATTTTCAGTAATTTGTTTTTGCTATTGAATCATTTTATTTTACAAAAGTAATAATATGGCATTATTAAACAATGTTTTGACTTGAAGTCACGAAAATTTGAAAAAAATAAATTTATAATTTTCAAAGTTATAGCTGTCTGTGTTGACCCAGTTTCAAAAAAAGGTCCTTGCGGTGACTATCATAAGTCCTTGGAGATTCATCTCAAATCAATCGGATGAAAAAAATTAGTTTTATAAATAGATAATCCTGGGCCTGATCGAAGCTTTTTTTTTTTTTCAAAAATTAACACAATGGCGGCCTCAGGAAATTTTTTTCTAGATTTTCAGGAAAAAATCAACAGTTAATTGGTCTTAAAAAATCGAAATTTTTGAAAAAAAAAAAAAATCCTTCGATCAGACCTGAGTTTATTATGTATTCTAAAAGCTGTATAAATTTCATTAAAATCTACTGAGCGGTTATCGAGTTACAGTTATCAACAGTTCAAAAAACATAGTTTTGAGAAAAATGCATTTAAAGTTTCACACTAGATTTACGTACCTGCTCCCGAGCGTTTTGGAGTGCCCGAGCGCTCTTTGTTATTTGTCGAATAACTCGAAAAATAATTATCGGATCAACTTCAAATTTCCAGAGAATATTTTTAAGATATTACACTTAACGAAAATGCAAAAAAAAAAAATCGATTTTTTGAAAATCCTGACTACCCCTAACCCCTTAAGCAGATCTTGCACCAGATCTGTTCAATGCTTGTCATATTACACTGTTTATCCCATTCCTGTCTTTCTCACTTTCTCCCCTCCATTGGCTCACGTTACCAGAACTCAGTGGTACTTAATTAAAATTATAATTTGACGGGAAAACTTTTTTAGTTCGGAGTTCATTTTCTAAATAATAAGTAATTACAAGATGCATTTGCAAATTTATGAGCCAATAATCAAATTAAAAATAAAATTGGTAATATTGGTATTTTCAATATATATTCACCTGCAGATAAAATTCATTAAACCTGGAAATTAAAAAAAAATAATAAAAATCAAAGGAAATATGAGACTTTCGATAGATGGTTTGATTTCAAAAATAATTTTGTTAAAATCGAACCATCTATCAAAACCACGGCTTATTACGAACTATGAATTAAATTTTATGTTTTTCTTGAGTTATATTTTTCATGTTCTTTTTTGGTTTACAATTCTCACAATTAATGAATTTTATCGGCAGTCAAATATTTATTAAAAATACCAATATAATTAATGTTATTTTTAATTTGATTATAAGCTCATAAATATGCAAATGCATCTTGTAATTACTACGGTACTTATTATTTAGAAAATGAACTCCAAACTAAAAAAATTTTCACGTCAATGTATCATTTTAATTAAGTACCACTGAGCTCTGGTAACGTATGCTAATGGAGGGGCTAAAGTGAGAGAGACAAGAGTGAGATAGACAGTGTAATATGACAAGCCTTGAACAGATCTGGCGCAAGATCTGTTCAAGTATCTGCAGATAGTTTTTGGTGCAAGATATTCCCAAGTTAACTGTATCATTACATCTTGAGCAAGATATGTTCAAGATTCTTGTATAATTCTTGAAGTATAACATTACATAAAGTGTTTTTTTTGTAAGTTTTGCGCAATACTTGCAATATTCATCTTCGGACCAGTGCCTGTAGGAAGATACAGACTCATATATAGACAACTAGTGGACGCGACCAGGGTCGCACAAGACTACTATAAGATTGTTATGTGGGTTAGAACATATAATTTTTAATTAATAATTACATCTATTTATGACAAAATTTAAAGATGTTTTAAAATGTTGGATAATTATTGTAATGATTACTTATCATCGAAAAAATTCCTTAACGCTTCAAAACACCTAAACATTTTATCATGAATAGATGAAATTATTAATTAGTTGTAAGTCTAACAAATTTTAGTAAATAATTTTATTTACTAAATATAATAACACACAAAATCTGCGAGTAACTTTATATTTATTGCATACCATTTAAAAATAAATGAATCTAATATGAAGTCTTCAAGTCGCAATTAAAAAAATTGGTCTGTCAGTTGACCCTGCGGGCCAGTCCCAAAACTTCCCGCAGTTTTCGAGCTCCTTGAGCTCTTCGAGCTCGAAAATACTTTTGTATGCCTTTGTTTTTGAAAAATAACGTTTTTTACCATTTTTTCTCCAACGATATCTCTTGAACGAATTCATCGATTGCAACGGTTGAAGTGGCAATCGACGCGTTTTATAGAGTTCTAGAGCTGATCAAATTTTGAAATTGATTTATCGAGTCGTTTTTGAGAAATTTCAACACAACTACAAAAATTTTATTTTTTAATTCTTTCGTTCCCGGTTTATCTTGAACGAATGAATCGATTTTGATGGTTGAGGTGGCATTCGACGCGGCTTATAAAGTTTTAGAGCTGATTAAATTTTGGAATCAATCCATCAAGCGAATTAAAAGTTATTCGAAAAAAACATTTTTGAAAAAATTTTATTTTTGAAATATCTCCGAACGTACCCTACCGATTAAGCTCAAATTTTCAGTGCTTATAGTAATCAACAAGCTGCGTCGAATGACTCATGGACGATCAAAATCGGTTCATCCGTTCAAAAGTTACAGAATATTTACATACGTACGTACATACATACATACATACACTCGGACATCATCTGGAATTTAGTCAAAATAGCTTCCTAGAACCTCAAAACGTCGACGTTTGTTGGAATTTCGAATTTTGCAAATCGGAGTGAAAACAATAACTTCCCGAAATTTTTGAAAATCTTCGATTTTCTTAGCGGGAAGTTAAAAATAGTTAGATTCAATCACTGGTCCCCGAAATTATATATGAAACTGATATAAATAACAGAAATGATCACATATCAAATATTAAACTCAATGAGCTCGAAAACATTATTGTGAATACATTTTCGAGCTGTTTTTAGAGAGCGTTCTTTAAACATATGAAACCAACAAATTTTTATATGGAACTCAAGAACAAAAAAAGAAGTCAGTTTCTGTGGGTCACCCTAATACATATATAAATTTTCGAGCAAATGGTATTTTTTTAACCTACTCAACTAATTGTTATAGGCGATGATAAAATTCTTTAAAAAATCCACGGTAAGGACACATGCAGTAGCCAGATTTCTGCGAAATATAGTCAAAAGTAGAAAAAAAATTAAAAATGAAAAGTAAAAGCTATGAAGAACTATTGTCATCTATAACCCTACCTGATTTAGGATTTACTTTTCATATATACATGGGACATTCCATATCAAATAAATTATTTTTGAACCCGACCCCCTTTGATTTGGCTGAAAGTCTTTCATTCTTTTCTACCCTATGATAAACGTTTCTCAGAATTTTGTAAAAATTTTTTACCCAACTAAAAAAAAGTTATGAGTTTTTAAAAAAAATGGCTTTTTTGTTTCAAATGACTATAAATTTTTCAAAAATTAACCTATCGGAACGTTTTTTTTTTTTTTCAAAATTTTTATTTTTAAAAGTACTTTTCAGAAAAAAATTTTCAGATTTCAAATAATATGATATTTTTCAGTTTAAAAAAAAAAACCGTTGTTTTTCAAAGTCCGACGTTTCTTTTTTTTTTCAAAAAAAAAAACTGATTTATTCTGAAAATAATCTCGCCAATCCTAGAGTGGGTAGACTTTTTTTTCTATTTTTTTGTTTGATTGAAAAAAAAATTAGTTAGTTTCTTTTTTATTTTTAACTCCTTTACTGTCAAAACTTTTTTTTTTCTTTCGTTTTTCTGTTATAATCCTTTTGGAATAGAAAATAATTTCAAAACGACTGGTTTACGTTAAGTGAGTGGAAATATAAAAACAATATCTGAACTAAACGATAATTACTTACTTTGCAGTGCATGTAGGAAGAGAACTTTAATGTTTATCAATCCAAAAACATATCAGTGATGATAATTTTAGGAACAATGATAATAATTTGTGATGATGATAACAGTGATAAAACTGATACACTCAGAGAATTTTATAGTATTTTTTACATCAAAAAATGATGTAAAAATTACTGTTATAGTAACATGAGGACAGTATGGAATTTATTGAACAAATTACTGGTAACGTAGAAATTTTTAAAATACATAGAACAGAATTTACAAGGTGCATTGTAATTTTTACAAGGCCGCAGATTAAATTTTATCCAAGTAAATTTGAATTTCTTAATCTGTTGCTTTGTCAAAATTACAATGCACCTTGTAAATTCTGCTCGATGTATTTTAAAAATTTCTACATTATTAGTAATTTGTTCAATAAATTCCATACTGTCCTCTTGTTACTATAACATAGTAATTTTTCTATAAATTTTTGATGTAAAAAATATCGTAACATTCTCTGCGTGTAGCGATAATGATAACAATAACCAAACTGATAGTGACACTAACAAAGATGTCACAGATCTTCAACTATCATTTTGTAAGTTTCCTGCTTTATTTACATGTAGAATCCATCTTGGTAACAGTTTATCTAAATCTTTATTGTATCAGTTTCTTGTGACTATTTATCTAAACATTCTTTTAGGTTCCATAGCGAACTCGTCATTTCTCAATCAAGTCGTGACTCCCAAAGTTAGCGCTGCAACTCAATTGCCAATAATTAATCAAGCGTTTCAATTATCAAATCAATCACCAATTCCAACCAAGAAATTGAGTGGTAATAATTACTTAAATCAGAAAATGAATCAGATTTCCGATCATTTAAAGAAGCTTTTACTCCCTCTCTAAATCTACTATTCACTGTTTCACAGTTATAAGTATACCAAGTGGTGTACTTATAGCCGTAAAATCGTATATATTCACTATTTTTCAGTGGTTTCCACTGTTTCAGATTTAGAGGGTACACCTACCCACAAATAATCGAATTTTAAAGTCATGTGAGGCAAGTGTGCACTGTGGGTAAGTTTGAGCAAACCCATTAATTTTGGATTGAAATGCATGAGTCTGCGCACACACCCACTGCGTACACACCCGCTGCACACACTTGCCTCACACGACTCTAATGGTGATGGTGACAATTTTTGGTCTTTGATTGAATGGTTACATGCAGAATTCAAAAATAAAAAAACCGAAAAATCACCGAAGTCTAGTGATAATTTCAGATTGCAATAATCACGATGCGGTTACCATGCGTGTTTTCATCAAAATATTAACTGATTTCATAAAAAGTATTTCTGACACTGTTAGCATTATTTATTATTTTTCCGATAAAGCGCCTCAACAATTCCAAAATTTTGTTAATTTGCACTACCATGCAACTGACTTTGGCATACCTGCCCAATGACATTTTTTCGTGACTTCTCATAGGAAAGACCATATGACGGAATCGGTGATAAATCAAAAGACGCAGCGCGAGCAAGCCTCCAATTAGCGGTCAACAAGCAAACAACCACCCCTTACAAATTATATACTTGGGCTTCTGCACCGGAAAATCTTCCGAAAATAGAGGTAAAGTTTTTACCAGAAGAAGATTATAATCAAGCTGTAAACAACATGAGTAAACGATTTTAAAAACGAAACCAATCGGGAACCCAGCAATTACACTGTGTCATTCCAGATACAAATGGGTGTTTCTATGTTCGAAATTTCTCCAATTCTCCAGAATACAGAGTATGTAAGAAATTTAAACCCCAAAGACATTAAAAGAAGTTACTGCTGAAATTGGCAATACAAAAAAATCAATTTATCGCATTTAACAAAAATCCTTATTATGAATCTTTATACGAGATTATAAATTAAGTATAAGAGACCCTGAAATTATTTAACTACACTGTAAAAAATAAGGTACTGACATCAAACTCCCTAGGAGTTTGACGAATTTCCCCTTCAGTGAAACCAAATTCGTTTGAACCAACAAAAACTAGTTTGTCTCAAAAAAATCATTTTTAATTAATTAAAATCTCTAGTCGATTATGAGAAATTGCTTAAGCGTTTATGTTAAAGTTTTTAAGTTTGACCGTGATTAAACTAACATTTGATTGAATAGTAAAATATATTTTAATTAAAGTTTGGATGTACTTGATTAAAAAATAAAAACTTGTTGAAGCAAACTTTTCAATTTTTAGAAATTCAACTGAAACTCGTTAAACGTTTGGTTTGACAACTTTACATATTTAAATGAAACAAAAGTAGTTTCCTATAATACCGAACGTGTCGTGTCAACCGACGTTTCTTGGAGAGAGAATCCGATGAGGTTGAAGGAATAATTTCACGCACTCACATTAAAACTGAAAAATATTCGACAAGAATATAAATGTATTTGTTGCAAAATATCGAACTATATTTGAATAGAAGTCTTTACATTATCGATTCGATAGAAAAATTTATTTATAAAAAGAGTCACATATTTATCTCGTTTAGATCAATCTATAAGCAATTGACTGTATATATTCATTCAATATGAAAACGAAGTACTACAAGCACATCTAAACCAAAATTTTCCTACTGGTTACGTGGCGTATCGGTAAAGCGTCTCACTTTCGCGCGTAAGGTGCTGGGTTCGAATCCTCCGGATGGCAAATTTAAAATTATTTAATTTTACACTAAAAACTGTGAGTATATGTTAGGATGGTTGTAAAGTATAATTGATGTAATATAATAATATAATGTAATGGTCCTAATACTTAATAAAAAAAAAAATAATAAAATCAGCAATAAATAAATACATAAGAAAAAAAAAATAAATTTTTTTTAATGAATTATTAATGAGATAATTAAAGGCATTATTCATTTGATTCAGATTACTGTTTTTTTTTGGATCAATCCAATACAGCAATTTGAAATAATTTGATTTTTTATTGAATCAATTGCAAAGAGAGTTTCTACGGTCCTAAAAAAATATTACTTTCAACACTAAAATTCATTTGCTTTAATAAAATTTCGACTTAACTGAAAATTCATACCTTCAATCACCTTACAATTCACTTTGAGTAAAATTTTTAATTATTTTATATACAACAAAAATCATCATTGTATCAGCAGCATTAATGACTTGAACTAATTTCTTTTTTTTCTAAATGAAAAAAGTTACTGAGTTATATCAAATACTATAGAGTTAGTTTGAACAACTTAGTACCTTCCCTCAAGAAACTATCAGTTGGAGCAAAATGTACTGTCAAACGTAGAGGGCGGTAGACTCAATCGCTTGACGCGCTTGGCTGTATCCAAACGCATGGAGTACTTGAGCCAAACGAATCTGGTTTGATGTCAGGAATCTTTTTTTACAGTGTAGAATTATTTTATTATTAAAAAAAGTTTTGACAGTAAAAAAGTTGAAAATAAAAAAAAAAAAAAAATTTTCTCTTCAATAAAAAAAACAGAAAAAAAAAGTTGGCCCACTTTAGGATTGGCGGAATTATTTTCGGAATAAATCAATAAAAGAAAACGTCGGACTTTAAAAATAATGGTTCTTCAAAAAACTGAAAAATTTATTAGAATTTTAATTCTGAAATTTTTTTCCGTATTTTTTTCTGAAAAATTCATTTTAAAATGAAAATTTTGAAAAAAAAAAAAAATTGTCCTAATAGGTCAATTTTTGAAAAAGTTATAATCATTTGAAAAAAAAAAACGCCATTTTTTTGAAAAACAACTTTTTTTGAGTTGAGTAAAAAATTTGAAAAAATTCTGAGAAATGTTTTTCATAGGGTGGGTAAGAATGAAAGACTTCAGCTAAATCAAAGATGGTCGGGCTTAGAAGTGGTCAATTTGACATAGAATGCCCCAATTTAATTCACAAAAATCAGACAATCTGTGGAATAAAGTATATTGCATAGCATGTGAACTAAATCGTTTTCTGTCAATCACAATGTTCACGGCACACGTCTCTGGTGCGCACTATGCATTCACTGACAATTGCACGTGTGTAAGTACGAATCATCCTGAAAGCATTGTGCTTTCTGTAGAAAGACTCATCTAGCCCACTTACTATGCAATGTATGATTAAAATTTGCTCAAAATGTATATGGTAGGCTTCTTACACTTAGTAGTAATTCAATCAATTTTCAAATGCTAAGTAATGAACAAAATTAAAAAAAAAAAAATAAAACTTTACATGCAAATCTTCACCGACAGGTCTCTGATTGATGAGTGTAATTGATCCTGCGGGTATTGCTTCTTTTGACTTAGTTCCCTTGGCGATATCTCGAAATTCTTCTGTGTAATCCTGTATAAAAAGTAAGGACAGCAAAGTCACAAGCATGCATATCTAGTTTATCTAAAATACTCTATTAAATAAAATTTATCAATATTTTATGCAGCTGTTAAAACTATGATTTTTTTTTATTTCCTAATATAATTTTATCAATAAACTCAATCGAGAAAAGAATTGAAATTATAAAAGTATTCTTCCAATTATTAAGAGAATATTTTTTTTTTCAATCATGCATATGTTTTAAAATTATTAATTCTCTAATTGAATCTTTATTATAATAATAGTTTTACCTCAAATTCAGGCCAATTCATTGCCATATTTACACCATGATTATTTGACCACCATTTTAGATCCTTCTCGTAGTCGGCATTGTTAATCGTGTGGTAAAATTCTTCGTAAATTTGGGGAAGACTGAAAAGTATACTTATGTAGTAAAAAAAATATACTGATGTATAAACGAAAAATACTCCCTATAAATTAAAAAAAAATGCAATCCTTTCGCTAATAACACAACTAAAGTAATAAAAAATAAAATCAGGAAAAGGATACCTGCTGTAGGCCAATTCCGAAATTTTTCTTTTATCAAGTTTAAGAAGCTCGAAAACAATGAGATGAACGTTTTCAAGCTCAGATAATTACGTTGTTATGTGAATATCAAATTCAATAAATTCAAATTTTACAATAAATATATTACGGATTTTTTTTTTAACATATGAAAAAGAATACATCGAAAAATATTATGGTGAAAATAACGACTTTTACACCTACTCTGAGAACTAGACTTTTATAAATAATGATTTTCAAATATTTAATATTAATATTTGTAACGAGCTAAAAATTTACTTTTGCAACTCATGGTAAGAAAGCACGTCTTTGATTGGTTGAGAATGACAATACAAAGAATAATTATCGCAAAGAATATCCACATTGTTCGTGAAAAATAGGACAAACCTACACTCTTTACATATATGTAGATTAGGGTGCTTCGTTTCCGGCGAATGTTTTTTTTTTCGTTGCTCATCAAGCAGAATATTGTTTCTTATGCTGAAACAAAAATTCCTGCCAAGTTTGAGTTCTTAATTCCAATCCTAAGTACTTTCCATTTGATTTCAAAGATTTCCCATTTAAAATACACGTAAATTATTGAAGTGAAACTTCTTTACGGAGGCTAAAATTGAACGATTTGAGGCAGAAAAGGGGAGGTAGCGCCAGAGGAGGAACATTGAGTGAAAGTTTAGAATAGGCGAGAAGGGGAATTGCTTGTATAGCAAGCCTTATATATTTTAAAGAGTGGGGGGAGTTGAGTAGAATGGACGAGTGAAGTACGCATGCGTCATAATTCAACCACGTTCTTCATATATAAATATATATAAATAAATATATATAAATGAATATATATATAAATAAATAATATATATATATATATATATATATATATATATATATATATATATATATATATTCATTTATATATACAATATTGACCATTAGATCTTGTCAGGTAGTATAGCTTCGGCAAAAAAAATCTCTGAAAATCAAAATATGTATAACTAGTTTTCTACTAAATGTAAAAATATATGTATACTGATTGAATGTAAAATTATAAATATGTATTGTAAAATAAGTCACTAAAAAAAATATGGTCAGTATTTGAAAATTTGTAAAGAATTTTTGTGTGTACTTGAAAATATCTATAATTAAAAAGAACTACATTAAAAAGTTAATAAAAAGTAATTTCTATAAATAAAGACACACCTCCATATAAATTACTGTATAAAATTTAATTTCTATAAATAAAGGTACACCTCCATATAAATTACCGTATAAAATTTAATTGCAATAAATAAAAACATAAAAAATTAAAAATAACTGTAATTATAAAGGTATAAAATCATTTAAATATATTTAAAATATTTTCTTTAATTGAATAAATGAATGAACGAAAGTATGTAATTTCAAAGAGAACTAAAAAAAAAATTACTATAAAAAAACAAACATTCGCATAACTAAACAAGTATATAAGAAAATTAAGTAAAAATGAACATCTCGATAAATAAAATATCTACAAAAAATTAATTGTTTTTGAACATCTCTATAAAATATAATATCAAATTAAATTTGATTACAGATATCATATTTTATAGAGATGTTCAAAAACAGTTAATTTTTTATAGATATTTTATTTATAGAGATGTTCATTTGACATAATTTTTTTATATCCATGTTTAGTTATGCAAATGTTTGTTTTTAGAATTTTTTTTTTCATAGTAATTTTTTTTTTTTGTTCTCTTTAAAATTACATACTCTCATTTATTCAATTAAAGAAAAAATTTTAAATATATTTAAATTATTTTATACTTTAATAATTACAGTTTTTCAAAATTATTTATGTTTTTATTCATTAAAATTAAATTTTATACAGTAATTTTTATGGAGGTATATTTTTATTTATAGTAATTACTTTTTATCAACTTTTTTATTTAGTTCTTTTTAATTATCAATATTTTCAAATGTACACAAAAATTATTTACAAATTTTTAGATAGTGACCATGTTTTTTTTTTAGTGGTTTAAAAATCTAGAGATTTTTTTTATTGGGGCTTTTTTTTATTCCGTCATTTTACAATTCATATTTATAATTTTACATTTAATTAACATAAATATATTTTGAAATATTGAATTTTCTTCTTACAATTTATTGTTTTTTAAATTTTTACATTTGGTAGAAAACTAGTTATACATACACTGTAAAAAATCACCGGGGTAAGTCCAAGCGGTGTAGGTGTTAAAATCAGCGGTGTTAAATTTCAACACCGAAAGCGGTGTAAAAATAACACCGCCACCGGTATAAATATTCTGTACCGGTGTTAAAAAAAATTGTCCGGTGTTTAAATAACGCCGCCGCCAGTGTAAACATTCTAGGCCGGTGCAGATATTCTTTACCGATGTTAATAGATATTTACGTCATAAGGCCGCAAAGTGGCGATTTACCGGCAATCTCGATGTTGCGATATGAGCCTAAAGTTTATGGCGCGAATTTAAGAAAACGAGTGTAAATTTGACGTCCGAAGCGAAGCCGAAGACGGTAATTACACTCGTTTTTGTAAATTCTCGCCACAAACACAAGGCAAATATCGTAAAATCGAGATTGTCAGAATCGCTACTGAGCGGCCATATGACATACAATATTTTTTGTCATTATTGATCAGAAACTTCAATTTGAGAGATGCAAAGCTTTAAAAATTACATATTTACATGTGATTTATACATGCGTAAGCGATTATTCAAGGTTTTATTAAAATATTTTATTGCTTTAAGACATTTGAAAGTGAACATTTATTATTATATATATAGTAAAAATGTAGTACATAGTGAGATATCATTAAAACTGCAAATCATTTAAATTATAATTATTTCGTGTTAAAGTTGAATGTTACATTAGAATTATTAATAGTTAAATGAAATTTACTGTGCGGAAATTTATCATTAAAGACTGTAAATAATTTAAATTATAACTATTTCGTATTAAAGTTGAAAGTTACGTTTGAATTATTAATAGTTAAATGAAATGGGCTGTGCGGAAATTTCATTAATGATGATAAGTCAACAGCCTGTTGATTATTAATCGTTGTACTTGATGATTGCGACTGACACACTACTTGAGTCTTACTGTCAGTATCACCCACAATTTTAAAATCTGAAATTGTCTTTATTGTAGTCGGTGGGTCATTTTCCTTTGATGTCAACGCTATTTTAGGACTTGACTCATTGTTTAAGTCAATGGACAGTTCAATTTTTTTACATATACGGTTTTTATTGCTAATAGAATCTTCTATGTAACCCTCTGCGACTCAGCCAGACTTCCAGCCTCCATGACGTTTTAAGGTAGTTATGTTTGCTCCAACTTCTGCGAGCAATGACGCTGAAGTGCGACGAAAAGCATGTCCGGTGTATGCTTTAGCGTCGGGTAAATTCAAGTAAGAAGCTATTAGGCTCGGCATGCTGCCAAACTTGTGAATACCAATCGGTTGTTGTAAGCATTTTCCTGCCTGATAATTCAAAAAAAAAACTGTCAATTTTACAGCGCCTAGGCCTTAGCTGCATGTACTTTTTTACTGTTACAAAGAATTTATCAGTAATGGTAAATGATCTGGAAATATGAGTTTTGGTGTCTCGAAGTTTGACTAGAATTAGAGATCCATCGTGTTCTGTTACATCATTCATAGTAATTTTAGTGAGATCTTCCCAACGACAAGCTCCAGTTATTCCCATAATCAATGCTACCTGTAAATAAATATTTTTGGAAATTCCGATTTGTATGATTGTCCCATTGAACACTTATTAAAAATTTAATTTATTACCTTAGTAGCCAAATGAATTTCATCTGGTGCCTTGTTTAAAAATTTTTCGACTTTATTAGCAGATAAAACTTTAGATTTTTTAGGTTTGTGACCAACAGATTGTTTCTTTAAAAATGCAGTTAATTTTGAGTATTTTTTTATATCGATATCGTTGTTTGTAAGTAGAGTACTTTTCAACATTGAGTACTTGGACCATAATGATGATTGCTGATATGATGTTGAAAATTCATTAAAATATGCCAATAATAAATTTTCCGAAAAAGAAGTGGCATTTTTAGAATCTTTTCATGCCATAAACTTGTCATAAACCGCTCAGTATTCTTTTTTCGATGCTGGGAGTGAATTCAATGTAGCATTTTTAGCTGTTATAACCAATTCTGATGGTGTCGCGTACCGTGTTAAATCTCCCATTGTAAATAACACAAACTTGTTTAATTAATAATTTTTTATTTTATTATGTTTTATTATATCTCTAAGTCATTAACGAAATAGCGTCGTTGTTACACTAATAACATTCAGTCTTCTTCGCAATAAACTGCAAGCGGAGAAAAAATAAGCGCCACCACTCAATAGTAATTACATTGAAAAACTAATCAAAATCTTCGGTCGGTAAGCTAGAATGTAGCTTTTTTTTTCTGCCGTCCCATTCTTTGCGTCCGGTTGTAGAGGAAAAGTACAGTCAAGGGACATTTTGCGAACTAGGCCGCAAAATAAAGACGGTAAAATAGGGTCTCCGGAAATCAGTATCTTTGCGGACGCCACCCAGTGTTCGAAAATTGAACTCTCTCGGCAAGTATGACAAAAAATATTTTACTTTGTAGAAAACTAGTTATACATACACTGTAAAAAATCACCGGGGTAAGTCCAAGCGGTGTAGGTGTTAAAATCAGCGGTGTTAAATTTCAACACCGAAAGCGGTGTAAAAATAACACCGCCACCGGTATAAATATTCTGTACCGGTGTTAAAAAAAATTATCCGGTGTTAAAATAACGCCGCCGCCAGTGTAAACATTCTAGACCGGTGCAGATATTCTTTACCGATGTTAAAATATTTTACTTTGTGAATACTTTTACTTACTCGATCACCATACTTGTTAATAAATGATATTTTTTATTAATTTTCATAAAGAACTGACATTTTTTGTGTTCTATGATCTTTAAAGCTAATACTCCAAGCGGGCGCAGTTTACCCCACTTTTACACTGGTATTACTCCGCTTTTACACTGGTATTACTCCGCTTTTACACCGATATTACTCCGCTTTTACACCGGTTACATCGGTTTTACTCCGCTTTTACCCCGGTTACCCCGCTTTAACACCGGTATTTTTAACACCGGTGAATTACTCCTCCTACACCGGTGTAATTTCATTTTTCACCGGGCGGAGTTAAAATGAGTCCATTTTTAACACCGCTCTTTTTACAGTGTAGTTTTATTTTCAGAGATTTCTTTTTTCCCAATGCTATACTATCTGACAAGATCTAATGGCCAATATTATATATATATATTTATATTTATATTAATTTATTTATTTATTTAGACCGACTTAATTATTAAAAGTTTCACTTCTATTGTGACCTTATGTCTATGAGGCTCACTCGTTTTTTTTTAGCTTTCTAATACTCAGCTGCGTTTTATGATATAGACGCGGTTTTGGTCGCAAATTGTAGGGCATTTGGTGTTCTTCAAAAGTGCCCATAGTTACTTAACTGAAATTCCAGCTGTTTCACTTGTGTTTGTTGCGGAAGTCATTTTTCCTATGAAATTGATCATTATTGGCTTGCAGAGCGTAAACCAATGGAAGTACACTAAAAATGTTAATGGGAATTTTATAGGAATAGTATATTACATACCTAGGCCAGTAAAATAAGAAAAGTCTCAGAGCACATGTAATTGTTGGCCGAGGCGAAGCCGAGGCTGACAAACATGTGGTCTGAGGCTTTCTTTTTTACTGGCCAACGTGCGTATACTATTTTTCTGCTCGACAAAGCCGGAAAGTTGCAACTTCGTTTAGGGCAGCGCCCTGAAAGTTGTCACTTTCCGGCCGGAGGGCAGAAAATATTTTTTCTTCGTTCAAGATTTAAAATCCAAGGAATTTTATTACTTTCGTCAAGAAAATCTCGGTTTCCATTCCATACCCTCAAAAGTTTCTTGGCTCAAGAAAAATTTCTTTGAGCCAAATAATTTTTTTATCTGTGTTGCTATTATTATTTATTAATCTTTTGTATCGGAAAAAATACAGGAATTAATTTTATATTAACACGATTTAATATTATCTAAAGTTAATCAAAACTTAAATTTAAAGTAGTGTTCTTCTTTTACCATTGAAAGAGATTCTTTCTTACCATTCGATCCAAAAACTATTGTAATGTATTGAGTAAGAAGAGCTTTCGACACTCGTGGGTTGGCAACACTCGTCTAACGGCTGATGAACCAATCACACTCGTTGTCGAAAGCACCTTCCACTCAATGCGTTAAAATACTATTATCATCAAGAAAAATCGTGATTTTCTGTGGCTGGTCAGTTACCCGAGCCAAAACCCCTAATAAGTATCAGGATCAGTTTTTTGACTTGTCGTCGGGCGATGTATTTGAAGAAGCTCGGACGTCAGTCCCAATTTTAATTAAGTGCGAACGCCATTTTCCGATAATTGCCGAAAATGCTCGAATTAAAAATATCCAAATGTACACGGAAAGAACGATATTCGACTGGGTACAATGTCAGATTGTACTGAGCCCCATCTGCTGTAAAAATATTTTCACATCGGAGCTGCTACAATCTACATTGTAGTGACTACAATGTACATTTAACTCAGTCCCATCCGAGATCGTACTCAGTCCCATCCAAGATGGCACTGCGTAAAATTGGACTGATTCGAATCTCACATGGTAATGGCTCCCATATTACATTATGATCAGTTCAATCTATAAGATAGTACCCAATTCTATGTTAGCGATAGTACTGATTTAAATCTAACGTTTATTCAGTTACTACGCGACATTTAACTGACTAAAATGTAAGATGGGACTCAGTACCATCTTACATTTAAAAATTGAATGCAGCTGAAAGATTTATTAATTTCAGGTAGTTATTTTTAAACCACGCCACCAGTGATCAATGTAATTATTTAAATTGATATAATTTTTATGTAGACATTAAATAATTTTGTTTCACCATTAATTTTATTATTAATGGATAAATTGATTAATAATTAATAACACCAGCAAACAAAAAAAAGTAGTTTGTACATTTGACTAGACCTACCTAGAATTATGTATTTCGATGCGTTGAATCCGAATTTGTGGTCGGTTTGGCCCGTACATCTTCAAAATTTCGAGTAAATTGTAAAAAACAGTTAAAAATGGCTAAAAATTGCAAAAAAATGCAGTTATGCCACCGAAAAAATTTTTTCTGACCTAAATCAAGTATAATCCTTATGTATTTCGATGCGTTGAATTCGAATAGGGAGATTATTTAGCTCGTCATGCCTTTAAAATTAGGGTAAATTTCAAAAAACCGCGAAAAATGGCTGAAAAATGGCAAAATTGCAAGTATAAAAACGCAAAAAAACTTCTTTATCTAGATCAAGTATTTTCCTTATGCATTTTGATGCACAGAATCCAAATCCGCAGTCGGTTTGGCTTGTACACCTTCCAACCTTGGATAAATTTCGGAAAAACGGTAAAAATAGCAAAATATCGCAAAAAATAATCATAAAGTAGTAGATAATATCAAAAAAGGCCATTCGGCAGCCGAAATGGAAGGTAGATTTCTTACTTAATCGATCGAATGTTGCTTTCGTATATGATATACATATCTTGTGATACATGTTAGTGTGTAGTCATAGTATGAAATTAGACTCGTTTTCTAAGAGTGAGGGTAAAAAAGGATAACGACTTACTTTCTCGGCGAACTTCGGATAGTTAATTTGACGAAACATTGTATAGATAATATACCAATATAAACTTTACGCAAATAAAGTATTTCTATATTCATAGTCTACAATGTTTATTTAATTTTTAGATGGTTACTATCACCTAACGGTATTACTATTAACAAAATATTATCTTTCAGTGCAAACAAATCAAAAGATTATTTTATTAGTGACAAGAAAAATTTAACGGAAATAGATTTTAATGTGTAATAAACTTAATACCATAAAAGATTCGCGTTTCTATAATAAAAAAATTTTTCAATGCTTTGAAAGTATCATAAAACAGTTAAAATGTCAAACATAGAGCATACAGGTACATTTGAAACATCATTAGTGATAAAAGAAATACTTTTAAAATATAAAATAGCTGTAAAATTTACAGTTTAGTTTGTTCACAATAAAATAAAACTGATGAAATTGGATTATAATGGGAAACGCTTAAGTTATGTGGAATGAAAACCATATTTTCAACATTTTTTGATTTCATTAAAAATTTCAAGGCTATCAAATTATTAGAAGAAATGGTCAAAACGTAAAGCTAAATGTCATAAATCAAAGATTATTAGACAAGCTTTCAGATACTTTTTACGGAAATTTGTAACGGGGTAAATTTGAATTTACCGCGTACAATTTAAAATAAAATAAAAGTTAGTATGTGTACTGTCGATCACGTGACAATTCCAACCAGAGTTACCCCAGGTAGAACGCGACTAGTCGACCGGGAGTGAAAATTCAAATGTTCGAGCGTCAGCCTCCTTTTAGAAGTAAGTAGGAATTTCCGAAGTCCGAAGACGCCCGAAGTCATGCGGGGAGAAAGCAATTATAAACGGGGACCGGAACGTGAAAAATGATTAGTGACCGGAACGACCGGACCGAACGGACCTAGTCTAGAGTACAAGTGACGAGACACCATCACGGACGCCGGTTTTGAGACGCTTAAAATTATATCAGGTAATTAATTAATTGAGAGCTTGAGTTTTATTGTGGAACCAAGCGATAAATTATTAAATTATTTTATCAGATACCAGGCAGGTAGCCGGTATCTATTATAAATATTACTGATTGCGTCTGAATAGCAGGTTGAAGGAGAGAACGAGGTTAAAATTGAGAGAGAAAGAGAGAGGAAAATAAAGCGGGACAGAACGAGACGAAAAATTACCAGGACAATTATTAAGACGAGACCAGGACAAAAACAACGACGAGGAAAGGATCTGGAGTAATTTATTGTAGAGGTATTTATAAAATTTATTCCAGGCAGTAAGCCGGAAAATTTTATTAAATACATAGTCGTACGTCGGGTAGCGTCGCGTAAATTTTGTCCGTAAATTAAGTAGATAAAATTCAATAACCTAACGCGGAATTGACAATAAAATAATTAATTGATAAACTCCAGGCAGGTAGCCGGAGCTATTGCGTAGAAAATATTTCCAGGCAGGTAGCCGGAAATATTCTAGAAGTTTCCAGGTGGAACGTGTAACCCACGCACCAGAAATTGTCGAATCTAGTCACGAATTTCTAGTCAGTAAAATTAATTAATTCTAATTAAATAATAAAACAAATAATTATAAATAAATTTAATAGTGAAGTGTCTCGGTAAAAGTTATATAAAACGTCCGCGGTCAAAGTCACCAATAATAATAGTACATAAATAAAATTAAGTTAAGTAATAAACCATAATTAATTAAGGAAATTAGTGTATAAAATAAAAATAATTATTGTGATGAAAAGTACCTGAACTAAATACATAGAAAGGTGAAAATTGTAGCGAGTGAATTTTGGTATAAGATTTTGGGAAAAAGTGATAGTGAAAACGGTCACGGAATTAAAGAAAAATAATTTAGTAATAAAAGTGATAAAGGGGATAATAATTATTAAGGAAAACAAAGGTTAAATAATAAATTAATTAATAATTAATTAAACTCTCAAATTAATTAATTTATTGTAAATTTTGCGGGAAAAATTAATTTTAAATCAGTGTGTGTGTGGATATAAAGTCCAGGGGACTGAGTGAGTGTGTGTGTGAGATAATTTAGGAAATTATTGTGTTAGTAAAGTAAGGTCTCGCGAAGGTAAAGCGATTTTAAGTGTTAGTAATGTAAGGTCTCGCAAGGTTAAGCGATTTTAATTGATTAGTTAAATAAAAAGTCCAAAGGTAGTTGGCAAATTATTGTGTGTGTGAGTGTGTGTAGAATGCCAAAGGTAATTGGCTGATTTTATAAGAAAATATTGCGGGTTATTAAATGAATTAGGTTTAAGAAAATATTGCAGGTTAATAAATAAAGGATAAAAGGTTATTAAGGTTTATAAAAGAAAAAAAGGTTTATAAAAAGTATATTAGGTTGATAAAGTTTATAAAGGTTTATAAATTATAAGGTTTATAAAAAGTTATAAGGTTAAAAGGTTTATAAAATAAAAGGTTGAAATTATTAATTGAAATCATTATAATTATTTACAAATTATCCTTCCTCATCCTTCTCTTGCAATTAAACAAATTACACCGACCCTGACGATTCAAGATCCGGCTCTGGGAGGCCGTTATCACTTCCAGTGGCGCCCTTAAAAAGGTAATTTAAGGACGACCAGAGTAACAGCATAGCCCTGTTATAAATTGTCTATGAATATTAGTTTTGAAGTTATATAAGCTTTAGCAGTGATTAAAAACAGATTTTTACGAAAAACAATGAAAATTTCAAACAGCCATAATTTCAAAACTATTCGAACGATTCAGATCATTTCCAAACTTGATAAAGGTAATTGCCTATAGAATAAGTGTGAAAAATTTCATTAAGATCCGATAAGAACTGTAGGTGCTATCATAATGACAAGACCAGTGATAATCACACTGTTGAAAATTTTTGTAAAATTACAAACATTTTACAAAACAAAATATGAGGAAAATTACAAAGTTTGTTGTCAATACAATATACAAGACAATTCGAATAATCTGCCAAAACGTGTTAAGAAACCTACCAAGATGAGTTGGTGTCTTACTATCTATATATAGTAATGCTACACGTATTGTGATTTTACCAAACCGTTGATCAGTTCCCAATAAAAAGTTTTTGAAATTTACAAACATTGTTTGTAATTTAATTTACAACAATTTTTTATAAATTTACAACAAAAAATTGTAACTGAAATTACAATAAAGTCATTAAAAGTTTACAAATATTTTCAGTATCTTTACAACTCTGACTTGTAAATTATATAACCCATTGTAATTTCGCCAAAAATTTTTATTTTTCTCACTCGTTTTTTGTTAAAAATAATAATTAATATAAGAGCGACAAGAATGACGATGAAGAAAACAATCTTTTGTTTTTAATTACTTTTGTTTAATTTTGATTCTTTGTTTATCTATCTGTCATTCTGTCTATTTTGTCATTAGAAATCGTTTCATTTAATTAAATAAAGTTATTATTATTTATAATTAAGTCTATTTTATATAATTACAACATTTTTTAATTTTACCAAACCGTTGATTAGTTTCCAATAAAAAGTTTTTAACATTGACAAACATTATTTGTAATTTGATTTACTGTATACTTAATACAGTATATCAAACTACAAATAATTTCCTATATACATTGTTCAATAAAATTACAACACTTGCATTGTAATGTTACTAAACTTAATGCATAATTTGAGCATAAAAATATGTCGATTTGAAAAAAAAAATTCTGACTCAAGATAAAAATATCAAGATAATTAATTATTTGGTGCGAGATAATTTTGAATTTCCAGATTTTTCCGGATTCGAGTTAAATGTTTTTTCTACGTAGTTATAATTTACAAGAACATCAGATAATTGTGAAATGTATTAGTAATCAATACTAAAAGTTGGAATTATTTTATAATATAAAAATTAGAGTGTGCCGAAAAACTTTTTTTTTTTTTTTTTGGCACTACCAGAAATTAATGAAATATGTCGAAATAAAAATTCTGTCAGAAGATTGGCTCTTAAATTTAAGTTTTAGAGGTAGCCCATCGCATTGTTCGATTTCCGATTTAAATAACATAGGAAAAATTTTTTTTTACAGTTTAGAATTTTATCACTCACCAGGGAATTAGAGTATCAGAAAAATCAATGAATATTTGTGTTGAAAAATGAACGCTCTACAAAAAATGTCTCTTATAATTGTTTGAAATTTATTTAAGGTCACAGTTGGATTCATAGTAAATTTTAGGATTATTTGACTTTCGGCGAAACTATCAGACATATCTTAAAATGTGATAGTCTTTTATGTAAATTATTTCCCTTCCTACATTTTATTTTTCACAAATTAATACAGCTCACTTGAACCAAGAAAATTAATCTTGATACAAGAAATTTTTTTAACGATTCAGAAAATTAAAATTTTCTTGCACCTAGTAAATAACTATCTTCAATCAAAATTTTGTTTCCGCAAGTCAACATATTTTATGCTTAAACAAAAAAATTTTTACTTGTTTTAAGAGTTTTTTTTTTCTAAATATATTCTTTTTTAAGAAAGATGTGTTAGTTTTTTGAAGCAATATTAAATTTTTTTGTTTGAAGACAATTAATTTTCTCGGAATAAGTGCTATTTTTTAAAGGCAAAAATTTTTGTATGCTTCAACCAAGAAAAAAAAAATGCTTAAATTAAGAGAAAAATAACTAGGGAGTAAAGTTATGTATGTATATATGTAGGAGAGAGAAGTTACCGGTGCTATAAGTAGCAGCGGAAGTAGTTCGATGCTCGCCACGAGATCGCGCCCACCAGTTGTAGTGTCCCTGATAAGAAACTTATTTCAAAAATGTTATATTCAAATGTTGGAAGTAATTTTGGCACGAGTACTCCTCTGTTATTTGACAGAGTGATAAGTTCCTTTTTTGGTGGTAATATATTAGGGTTACAAATAAGTTTCCGCCGTTTTTTAACACAAATTAAATATTTATTATAGAAGAACGGTAATATAAATTTATTTAAAATATTGCCCATCACTTGCAACCACTTTTTCCCATCTCTCAGGCAGCATTCGAATCCCACGTCTGAAGAACTCCTTGTCTTTTGAGGCTATCCACGAATCAACCCAATTTTTGGTATCCTCATAAGATGTGAACCGCTGCGCCGTCAGAGCATGTGCCATGGACCGGAACAGGTGATAATCGGACAGTGCAATGTCTGGTGAATACGGCGGGTGGAGTAACACTTCCCAATCAAGTGTTTCCAAGTACTTTTTCACGGAAGCCGCAACATGTGGACGAGCATTGTCATGCAGAAGAATAATTTTTTCGTGTCTAGAATAGTATTGAGGGCGTTTTTCCTTCAGAGCTCGGCTCAATCTCATCAATTGTGTTCGATAGAGGGCTCCAGTAATTGTTTCGCTCGGATTAAGCAACTCATAATACACTACACCTAGCTGATCCCACCAAATACACAGCATAAGTTTTTTTCCGTGAATATTCGGTTTTGCTGTTGATGTTGACGCGTGGCCAGGTAATCCCCATGATTTTCTTCTTTTTGGATTATCATAATGTATCCACTTCTCATCACCAGTTATGATACGATGTAAAAAACCCCTTTTTTTATGTCTAGCTAGCAGCATTTCACTTAAGCATAATCGGCGTTCAATATCTCTCGGCTTTAATTCGTACGGAACCCAATTTCCTTGTTTATGATTCATTCCTAATGATTTTAAACGATGTGAGACTGCTTGCTGAGTGACTTCTAATGTTAGAGCAAGTTCTTTTTGTGTTTGAGATGAATCTTCCTCCAATAATTCCTCCAATTCTGCATCCTCGTAAATTTTTGGCCTTCCACTGCGATCTTTGTCTTCTACGTCGAAATCACCGTTTTTAAACTTTTGAAACCACTCTCGACACGTTCTCTCACTCAAAGCACCCTCACCATATGCTTCTACGAGCAATTGATGCGCCTCAGCAGCAGATTTCTTTAAATTAAAGAAGTAAACTAATATTTCCCGCAAATGACGCTTACTTGGCTCAAATTTTGACATTTTCAACTTATAAAAATTATATTTTACCAATATAAAATCAATGATATTAATAGGTTATGTTGTTCTTGAATGTCCAAACTATTTTTTAAGCCAGTTATCATCTGCGAAAGCTAACCGAAACTCCGTGCCGCGCCATCTACAATAAAACGGTGGAAACTTATTTGTACTCCTAATAGTATATTCTATATTACATAATGACAAAAATATTTATTATTAATGCTTCCATAAATAATTTTTCTTAGAAATTAAACTTGGACTTACAAAAAAAAAAAATATTGTAATAAAAAGTATAAAGTTTCTACTTGTTCAGTCACGAGCTTAAATTAATTCAAATAAGCTTCGTGCATTTCCGCTAAGTCCGGGAGCTGCCGAACTCGCGATTGTACAGAGAGCGTAGAGTGCCGGGTCACTCGCTATTTGGACCCAACACATACTAAAAACTCCCTCAGGACTGTGTCAAGACGCTATGGGAACCCGCTACCAGCCGACCAATCATATAATTCGTCTTATATTGGCCAGCCAATAAGAAAATCCACTATCAACTACTTCGTGTTGGCGCGCTTTTAAGCCAATGGGAAAATTCGTCTTATGCAGCAAGGCTGCCACGTCAACACCAAGTGCCGACGACGACTCAACGACATTTTCATCTACTCATTCTACAACGTGCTTTGCTACTTGCAACCTCGTGTTTTCTCTCGTGCTTTGAAACCGCTACTGTAATTATTTCTTGTGTGATATAATTCTTGATCCGCTACGCTAAATTATCCTCAATATTTAGTCAGTAAAATAAGGCTGCTATTTATTGGGAATAAATCTGATTGTTACTCGCGTGTAATTAATTATAAATTAATTTCCGTGAATATAACCGCTATCGACCACGGGTCGAAGTTTATACGTGAATCTTTTCTTTAGATTGCATTCGCTATCGCGTATCTCTTAGTCGCATTCGCTATAATTGTTAAGTTTATTACAATTTTAAAGTGTAAATAAGTGTAAATAAATATCTAATTTATTTATTGTTAAAAACTGTGTAATTTTTAATTGTTTAATTCCTCACGCCTAAACCAGATCCAATTAGTTTATTCGCTCATTTTACACTACTATATGAATAAAAATTTACAATTTATTTAATACATTGTATAGGAATTTAATTATATATAGTTCTATGAAATTATATATAATTTTTTTACCCGGGAATTTGGTTAAACTAAATTGTCTAGAAAATATACAATACAGCTTACTGAAATCACAAACTATTTTCAATACAAATTGTTTAGTAAAATTACAAAATTTGTATTTTAATATTACTAAACGAATGTTCTATAGATATTTAGTAATAATACAATGAATACGCTATAATTTTTGTAAACTCTGTTAAAAGAAATTGTCCAGAAAATATACAATACAGCTTACTGAAATCACAAACTATTTTCAATACAAATTGTTTAGTAAAATTACAAAATTTGTATTTTAATATTACTAAACGAATGTTCTATAGATATTTAGTAATAATACAATGAATACGCTATAATTTTTGTAAACTCTGTTAAAAGAAATTGTCTAGAAAATATACAATACAGCTTACGGAAATTACAAACTATTTTCAATACAAATTGTTTAGTAAAATTACAATATTTGTATTGTAATATTACTAAACAAATTTTCGATAGATGTTTAGTAAACTTCAACAAATATTTTGTAATTTTCCTAAATGGAGTTGAAATAAGTCGTATAGTAAATTTACAAAACTGAATGGTATTATTACTAAATTGTTTTGCCTTAAAACTTCCTACACATTTGTTGTAAATTTACTACAGAAATTTTTAACAGTGCATCGAGAGTAGAGGTACATTTGATACATCATAAGTAATAAAAGAAATACTTTAAAAATATAAAATAGCTGTGAAATTTACAGGTTATTATGTGCACAACAAAATACACTTGACGAAACTGGATTATAACGGGACATCCATAAGTTATGTGGAATGAAAACCATATTTTCATCATTTTTTGATTCCATTAAAATTTTCAAGGCTATCAAATTATTAGAAGAAATGGTCGAAACATAAAGTTCAAGGTAACAAATTGAAGCTTATTAGACAAGCTTTCAGATACTTTTCACGGAAATTGTCTATGAGTATTAGTTTTAAAATTATATGAACTTGAAAGTGGATAAAAACTGAATTTTTTTTTAAATCGTGGAAATGTATAGACTATGTATAGAAATTTTAACTAAATTAAAAAAAAAAATTTTTAATTTTTTATGCTTTTGAAGTTTTAGAGCTGATTAGATTTTGGAATCAATCCACAGGGCATATTAAAAGTTATCCAAAAAAAAACATTTTTAAAAAAATTTTATTTTTGGAATATCTCCGAACGCAAAGTACCGATCAAGCTCAATTTTCACAGCTTCTATATATTAACAAGCCGCGTTGAATGACACCTTGGCGATCAAAATCGGTTCATCCGTTCAAATATTTACATACGTACGTACATACACTCGGACATCATCTTGAAATTAGTCAGAATAGCTTCCTAGAACCTTAAAATGTCAAGATCTGATAGAAATTAGATTTTCGAAAATCGGACCGAAACCAATAACTTCTCGAATTTTAAAAAATTTCCAATTCTCTTGGTGGGAAGTTAAAAAAACAATATTTTCTTAAAAGGATAAAAATATATCAAACATAAATAGTTGAAAAATTAAAAGAAAAAAATTACAAATGTACGTTATTTGTATCATGATAACAATTATTAATTATTAATTAATAACTAAATTAATGGTGAAACGAAATTATTTAATGTCTACATAAAAATTATATCAATTTAAATAATTATATTAATCACTGGCGGCGTGGTTTAAAAATAACTCTACCTGAAATTAATAAAACTTTCAGCTGTATTCAATTTTTAATTGTAAGATGGTACTGAGTCCCATCTTACATTTTTGTCAGTTAAATGTCGCGTGGTAACTGAATAAATGTTAGATTTAAATAAGTCCTATCGGTAATATAGAATTGGGTACTATCCTACCGTGTAAAAAAAAAAGTTCAAAAAAAGTTCGACATGTCGAACTTTGAAATTTGTTACAAAATCGAACTTTTTTTCGAACTCTTTCGAAATTTTGTAAGACAATACAAATAGCATTACAAGCTAAAATCTTGGATGCCTTTAAAAATTTGAGGATAAAATGAGACCCCAAAATTTTTAGCATTAAAAGTGTGGGGGGGGGGGAATGGCACACTAGGGTAAAATGGGCCCCTGCTTGCAAAATGGTACCACCAAATTTTTAACATTAAAAAAGTTGGGTGGCGGGGGGCACTAGGGAAAAATTGCCCCCTGGGGACAAAAAGGTACCTCCAAAATTTGTGACATGAAATGTGTGTGTGGGGGGGGGGGGGGGGGGGTGGACCACCGGAGCAAAATGGTCCCCCCAAATTTTGAGATGCCTCAAAAGATTAGAGGCAAAATGGTATTCCCCAAAATTTTAACATGAAAAAAGGTCTTTGGGGGGGGGGGGGGGGGGAGTTCCCTGGGACCAAAATTGTCCCCCCAAAAATTTTTAACATGAAAAAATTTTTGGGAAAAGGACTAAAATAGACCCCTGAGGGAAAAATAGTTCCCTACAAATTAAGTAAAAAATTTCTAAAAAAATTCAATATTTTCAGAATTTTCTCGATAATTTTAAGTATGGATATTCTAAACAAGATCAATATTTTCAGAACTTTTTCGAAAATTTTAAGTGTAAAAATTCTGAAAAATTTCGATATTTATCGATTTTTTTTGAACTTCTACACTAAAATTATCGAAAAAGTTCTGAACCAGTCAAACTTCTGTGATAATAATTATCGAAAACGTACTGAAAATATCGAACTTTCTGAGAATTTGTACATTTAAAAATATCGAAAAAGTTCTGAAAATATCCAACTTTTTCAGTACATCTACACTGAAAATGATCGAAAAAAGTTCTGAAAATATCGAACTTTTTTAGAACTTCTACACTAAAATCATCAAAAAAGTTCTGAACCATTCGAAATTCTGATAAAAATTATCGAACAAGTTCTGAAAATAACGAACTTTCTGAGAATTCGTACACTCAAAAATATCGAAAAAGTTCTGAAAATATCGCTTTTCCAGAACTTCTACACTAAAATTATTGAAAAAGTTCTAAAAATATCGAATTTTTCCAGAACTTCTACACTAAAATTATTGGAAAAGTTCTGAAAATATCGAAATTTTCCAGAACTTCTACACTTAAAATTATTGGAAATGTTCTAAAAATATCGAATTTTTTTAGAACTTCATCAGTGACATTATCGGGATAGTTCTGAAAATATCAAACTTTTTCGAACTTCTACACTAAAATCATTGAAAAAGTTCTAAAAATATCGAACTTTTCCAGAACTTCTACACTAAAATTATTGTAAAAGTTCTGAAAATATCGAATTTTTCAGAACTCATACTCTTGAAAATATTGAAAAAGTTTTGAAAATATCGAATTTTTCAGAACTCCTACTCTTGAAAATATTGTAAAAGTTCTGAAAATATCGAACTTTTCCAGAACTTTTACACTAAAATTATTGAAAATATTCTGAAAATATCGAATTTTTTCGAACTTCTACACTAAAATTATTGAAAAAGTTCTAAAAATATCGAACTTTTCCAGAACTTCTACACTGTAAAAAATAAGGAACTGACATCAAACTCCCTAGGAGCGTTTATGTTAAAGTTTTTAAGTTTGACCGTAATTAAACTAACATTTGATTGAATAGTAAAACATATTTTAATTAAAGTTTGGATGTACTTGATTTAAAAATAAAAACTTGTTGAAGCAAACTTTTCAATTATTAGAAATTTAACTGAAACTCTTGAAACGTTTGGTTTGACAACTTTACATATTTCAATGAAACAAAAGTAGTTTCCTATAATACCGAACGTGTCGTGTCAACCGACGTTTCTTGGAGAGAGAATCCGATGAGGTTGAAGGAATAATTTCACACACTCACATTAAAACTGAAAAATACTCGACAAGAATATAAATGTGTTCGTTACAAAATGTCGAACTATATTTAAATGGAAGTCTTTATATTATCGATTCGATAAAAAAATTTATTTATAAAAACAGCCACATATTTATCTCGTTTAGATCAATCTATAAGCAATCGACTGTATATATCCATTCAATATGAAAACAAAGTACTAGAAGCTCAACTAAACTAAATGTTTCCTACTGGTTCCGTAGCGTAGCGGTGAAGCGTCTGACTTTCGCGCGTAAGGTGCTGGGTTCGAATCCTCCGGATAGCAAATTTAAAATTATTTAATTTTACACTAAAAACTGTGAGTATATGTTAGGATGGTTGTAAAGTATAATTGATGTAATATAATAATATAATGTAATGGTCCTAATACTTAATAAAAAAAAAATAATAAAATCAGAAATAAATAAATACATAAGAAAAAAAAAATAAATTTTTTTTAATGAATTATTAATGAGATAATTAAAGGCATTATTTATTTGATTCAGATTACTGTTTTTTTTGGATCAATCCAATACAGCAATTTGAAATGATTCGATTTTTCATTGAATCAATTGCGAAGAGAGTTTCTACGGACCTAAAAAAATATTACTTTCAACACTAAAATTCATTTGCTTTAATAAAATTTTGACAACTGAAAATTCATACCTTCTATCACCTTAAAATTTACTTTGATTGAAATTTTTAACTTATTCATATAAAACAAAAATCATCATTGTATCAACAGCATTAATGACTTGAACTAATTAATATTTTTTTTAACTGAAAAAAGTTGTTGAGTTATATCAAATACCATAGAGTTAGTTCAAACGACTCGATACCTTCCCTCAAGAAACTATCAGTTGGAGCAAAATGTACTGTCAAACGTAGAGGGCGGTAGACTCAATTGCTTGACGCGCTTGGCTGCATCTAAACGCACGGAGTACTTGAGCCAAACGAATCTGGTTTGATGTCAGAAATCTTTTTTTACAGTGTACACTTAAAATTATTGAAAATGTTCTGATAATATCGAACTTTTTTAAATTTCTACACTAATATTATCGGAAAAGTTCTAAAAATATCGAACATTTTCAAAACTTTTACATTTGAAAATATTGAAAAAGTTCTGATAATATCAAACTTTTTTAAATTTCTACACTAATATTATCGGAAAAGTTCTAAAAATATCGAACTTTTTCAGAACTTCTACACTTAAAGTTATCAAAAAAGTTGTTGAAATTTCAAAGTATCATACTGATAGAAAATTTTAAGATCTAAAAAAATTTTGAATCATAATCAAAATTATCAAAAAAGATCTAAAAATGTTGATCCCTAATTGTGAGTTTCCTTTGTTAGCGACACGTCCCGAAAAGTCGAGAATTCCGAACTTTCATGCTAATCCTCTTTTCCCATGTGATTTTTCATGTTGGTAATGCAATAGGTATTGTCTTGCAAAAGTTCGAAAAAGTTGGAAAAAAGTTCGATTTTGTACCAAATTTCGAAGTACGACATGTCGAACTTTTTTCGAACTTTTTTTTTTACACGGGACATTTTAGCACATTATATTTTGATTTATTTGGAAAAAATAATATTTTGTTATTTTTTTAACTTTCAAGCGCCGATATCTTTTGAACTAATTAACCGATTTCGACGTTTGAGGTGGCAATCGGCGTATTTTTTTGAATTCTAGAGCTGATTAAAATTTGGAATCGATTGGATCAGCCGTTTCAAAGTTATTTCGAAAAACCCGTTTTTCACCATTTCTTTCTCCGAAGATATCTCTCGAACGCATTAACCGATTGAGATGGTTAAGGTGGCAATCGACGCGGCTTATAAAGTTCTAAAGCTGATTAGATTCTGAAGTCGATCGTTAAACTTGTTTCTGAGAAATCAATAAAAAACTAAAAAAATCAATTTTTTTTTCCGTAATTCACAAATATTTTCGAGTCTACTAGATCAAATAATCTGAAATTTTCATGAAAGTTGGAGGCCAACAAGCTCTATCGATTGCCGCCCTAACTATCCAAATCGGTTTATTATTAGAAAAGTTAAAGAGCGCTCACACCCACCCACCCACACTCACACTTGGACATAATTCTAAAAATAGTCAGAATAGCTTCCTAGGATCTCAAAACGTCAATATTTTATAAAAACACGATTTTCGAAAATCGGGGTGAAAACAATAACTTCCCGAAATTTTTGCAAATCATCGATTTTCTTAGCGGGAAGTTAAAAAGAAAGTACAAAAAAATCTGTTTTTTTTTTTTCGTGAAAAAAGAGTATCTCAATAAGAGGGTCCAGCGACGAAGCCCCGGTAGGGTTCAGGGACCTAGTGCAATTTTTGACATTTTTTTATGTGTGGGTATATTATTTTAATTGCACACACACAAAATTCGTGAAAAAAGACACTATTTTTACACATTTTTAACTTCCCACTAAGAAAATTGAAAATTTTCAAAAATTCGGGAAGTTATTGGTTTCGGTCCGATTTTCGAAAATTGAATTTCTAACAGATCTTGACGTTTTGAGGCTCTACGAAGCTACTCTGACTAATTTCAAGATGATGTCCAAGTGTTTGTATATATGTATTGAGACAATGTGAATTGTCTTCGTCGTCCTCAGCCTTGCGGTTCCCATTTTCCCCGTCTCGTTGCCGTCTGAAACTACACAATTCATAGTGCCGTGGTCACATGATTAATTTTCATGTCGACGCATGTCTGTAAGGGTGCAGGGGGGACAAAGTCCCAAGGCTAATTCTACGCCGAAAATTATAGGTCAATTACTTCGATCCTGGGTCAATTAGTAATAAGTCACATAGCTTATTTATAATTGTAATATACTAGCAATTTACTTGCGATTCTGTCAATATATTAGCAATTTATTTGCGATTCTGTTAATACGGGCAATCTCCTTTCATTCTTTGTAAATCGGGCAATTAACTTACGATATTTTTTATATTACTGGCAATTCGCTTGCAACTTTATTTTACTGTTTAATAGTTAATAATTCTAAATAAAGTTTAAGTCAATTAAATATTACTGTACGTTACCAGCGATATACTCGCAACACAAAACAACACTGTGCCATGCGCTTATATACATTATATCCAGCGCTTGCATCTTCTTGTAAGTAATTTATTATTATAATTGGCAATAAACAATCATTACAATTGTTAATCCTTCACTCTATCTATTACCTGTCCATCCCATTCATATCCTATTTTACTGATAAAATTCTTAAATAACTTAACAAGAGAATTATTAATTCAGTGATAAATAATAATTCGGCAATCAATAAGAAAGATTTATAACTTTATAAGCCGTGACGTAAGTTGATAAGTTTTCATATACGTTGCCGTGTTTGAATAAGTGCGGGTCTTTGATTTGCAAGAACCCCAGCCCACTGCTCTGTCCAGGTAAAATAAAATTTGTTAGAAGCCAGCCTAAGCCAGGGTTCAACCCGCGAATTCTGGTGGCTGCTGGTAAAAATCGCGAAGAGAAAAAGCGATTTTTCTCAGTATGTACGTACGTATGTATATATGTAAATATCTGTAATTTTTGAACGGATAAACCGATTTGGATCGTCAAGGAATCATTCGACGCGGCTGGTCAATATCTAAAAGCTGTAAAAAATTGAGCTCGATCCGTAGGGCTCGTACAGAGATATTTCAAAAATTAAATTTTTTCAAAAATGTCTTTTTTTGATAACTTGTAATGTGCTCGATGGATTAACTCCAAGATCAACTGGGCTCTGAAACTTTATAAGCCGCGTCAAATGCCTTCTCAAACGTCAAAATCGGTTCATTCGTTCAAGAGAAATCGTTGTCGAAAGAATCAAAAAAAATTTTTTTTTTTTTAGTATTTTCGAAATTTCTCAAAAACGACCAGATAAATCAATTTCAAAATCTGATCAGCTGTAGAACTCAATAAAACGCGTCAATTGCTACCTTAACCGTCTCAATCGGTTAATTCGTTCGAGACCCTGATTAAAAATATTGATTGAAAAGAATTAAAAATGATGAAATTCGAATTCTTTTCAATAATTTCAATTTTTTTGTTTGTATATATAGATATACAGTTTGCATGGAGTGACAGCTTCTCAATTCTTTTCAATCAGTATTTTTAACCAGGGGAGATATCGTTGGAGAAAAAATGATAAAAAACGTTTTTTTTTTGAAAACAAAGGCATACAAAAGTATTGAGCTCGAAGAGCTTGAGAATGTATTCACAACGGTTTTTTCGAGCTCGAGGAGTTCGAAAACAACGGGAAGTTTTGGGGCTGGTCCGCAGGGTCAACTGATAAACCGATTTTTTTAATTGCATACACACAAAATTCGTATTTGATAATAATAATTGTTATTAGTATTTTATTTGATAGTATATTATTTATAGATATTTTGGCTTGCGAGTATTTTGGTTTGCAGTTTTTTTATCGCGGATATTTTGCCGTTGGGTGAATTCTTACGCAACCCTCGCGAACAAGCGGGCTTTCGCAAAAGTTACTCGATTATAGATCACATACAAGTCATAACACAACTAATAGAAAAAGTAAAGGAGTATAGAAAAACGGTATATATGTGATTTATAGATTATACAAAAATGTTCGATTCTTTACATTTTGATGCTATATGAGCATGACTAAGACAACAGGATGTTAATCAAAAATACATGAACTTAATACATAGTATATATATTCGAAGCACTACGCGAAAGTACGCTTAAAATGTGATGGTGCGGAATTCCCCATACAAAAAGGAGTAAGGCAGGGGGACCCACTCTCCCTGAAAATCTTTTCAGCTGTACTTAAATCTATATTCAAACGTCTAGATTGGGAAACAAAGAGAATAAAGATGGGTGGGGAACTCCTGAATCATCTACGATTCGCGGATGACATTGTCATTTTTGCAGAAAGTGCTTTAGAATTAGAGAGTATGGTTACTGAACTAGTTAAAGTAAGTCAAAAGGTGGGACTATCTATGAATATAAATAAAACAAAAATATTAAACAATGGAACACTCTGAGATATCAAAATAGGAAACGAAAAGATAAGATATATGAAGAAATATGCATACCTGGAACAGCTAATATCATTACAAAACCATACAAGAAAAGAATTAGAAAGAAGAATAACTCTAGCTTGTCGGAAAATTGGAGTTTAAAAGAAATTATGAAAAACAGCTCTATAAACATAAACATCAAGAAAAAACTCTACGAAGTAGTGATACTACCATGCTTTACCTATGGGTGCCAGACATGGTCATTAAGAAATGAAGATAAAGAAAAATAGTTATCTGCCAACGTAAAATGGAAAAGAGCATGCTTAGCTTAAAACTTGCAAATAAAGTCAGTAACGATAACATCAGAAAGAAAACAAGGATAGTAGATGTAAGAAACAAAACGAAATCACTGAAATGGCAATGGGCAGGACATATATACAGAATGTGTAACAATAGATGGACAAAACGTTTACCAGAATGATTACCAAGAGACTTGAAAAGGAAAAAAAGGAGACCGATTAAAAGATGGAAAGACATCTTTAAACAGAGATGTGGCTCGTATTGGATGGGATTGGCGCGTAAAAGAGGTTAAGGTAAAAGAGTAAAAGTTTAATTTACAAATCAAGTTTAATTTAAGAACGCATGCAAACATTAAAATATATTTATACTGTTAAAACCTATATGTATTTATGCAAAAACTTGTAGTAGAAAATAAAGGCTATTATTATTTTTTACTTTTTATTTATAGTCATCATAGTTTTCCATTTTCAATTTAGTTTCATATAAAAATGATCATATCTTATCACCAATAGATTGTTAAATAAGTTGCATTGTCAATGTTCATAGAAAATTGAATGCTCTACAAAAATGGTCTCTTATTCTTTTTCCATCAATCAAACCATTTAAAAGATATTCAAGGTCAAAGATTATATATGAAGTATTTTAAGGAATATAACTTTTTGTTTTGAATTTCATAACTTACTAAAAAATAATTATTGTCAAATGAGCTTGAATTAGTTCTATAGAAAATCGAACGCTCTATAAAAAAGGTCTCCTGGAGTTAATCGATTACACTAACCCTTTAGAACATATTCGCATTGGAATCCCAATACTCACTGATCTTAATAGTTTTTTAATAAATATTTCCAATTTATCCATTCCTTTTATGAATTTCGACAATATTCATAAAAATTTAAGTTTATTTTGATAGAATGACAGTTTGCAAGTTATGTCTTATCTTTTGTTTGAGAATATATTTCTTTCGAATCAATTTTTTAACGATATTATCTTTTTATAACTTTTATCACAATTTCTTTTTTCCACAAAATTTATAATTGAATATTTTTTGTTTAGGGGATTTGAGGATTTCATTTCAAATTTTGGTAGTTCTGTTACTCATTTCTTGTCATACTAGCGCTATCTGTGATTTTATGTCATTTCTATGTTTCCTCTTATATTTCTACATTGCGTATATAATTTTTGGAGCTCTGAGTTGTGTCTTCTTGTGTATGCCCGTAAAAAAAGGAATTATACATGGCCATATATGAATGCTCCATATATGGCCATGTTTGGAAATTGGCCAGGTATGGTCATATATAGATTGATACGGTCATATACAACTTGATATGACTATGTATAAAAATTTAAACTAAATTAAAAAAATATGATTTTTTTATTTTTTTTTTTTTATTATTTTGGCGACGCACAGATTATTAGATATGGGTATAATTTAATTCCTAATCGAATTGAAAATTTCTAACTCAGAGAAAAAACGCTAGACTTACTAATGACCGCGCCCGCTTTAATAGAATTTGAACCCGGGACCTTCCGTACGAGAGACCGATGCTTTAACGACTAGGCTATGTAACCGACCGTGACAACGAAGTTTAGTAGTGCTACTTAAGATTGAAAGAATATATTCACTTTTGAAAAAGCAAAATATCATCATCAATATGCTGTTAGTAATATGAAAGAAATTTCTTATTTTTTTTTTGTACTACAACATACTGTTTATAAGTAATTGTAATAGTCAGCACAAATTTTTTATATGTCTGTATGTCTATATATGACTATATATGCCCGTATATAGGCATATACAGTCATATATAAGATAGTATAAAAACAGACAGTGCGTTATCAAATATGATAATACATAACTATAGTTATGTATTGGCTGGGTGCGCGACGAAAACGACATCTGTCGACCGCATTAAATCATCCTCAAAAAGCATAGAGAGAATACGGCAGGTTTTTATAAACAAATTATTAAAATTTTTAAAGATCGTGAAATATATGTGCAATACTACATTTGAAAGGTAGAAAAAAATAGATTAGATTGTGCTCAAAAAATTAAGTTTAAAAAATTTCAATAAGTACAAGATAAATATTATTTTGAACGACATAAGGTTTGCTAGTAATAATAATAATAACAACAATAATAGTCATAATAACAAATGAGTTAAAATAATTATAAGTACAATTTTTTTTCATGGCCATTAGGGTGTTTCAAAAAAAAAAAAAAAATTTTTTTTTATGGCATCCAAAAATTGAAAGTACAACTAAAAATGAAAATTTTAGTACCAATCCGAGCTCTTAATCATGATATCAAGGTTTGCCGCAATCCATTTTTCTATTTTCCATTTTAATAACACGGGAAAAAAAAATTTTTTTTTTTAAATTTTCTAGCTCACAAACAAATCAACGGATCATTATGCGCGATAAATATTTTTGTAGGAAATTGAACGTTCTACAAAAAAAGTCTCCTATCATTTTTTGATAAATCCCACTGTTCAAAAGTTATTCAAGCTTCAAGTCCAATTTATAGTAAATTTTGAGATTTTTTTACTTTTTCGGCGAAAGTATCAGTCTTATCAAAAAATGTCGTAGGATTTTTTTCGTAGATAATTTTATTCCTTACAAATTATTACATATAAAGTTTTTCAGAATTCCGTATTTTTCACAAGTTATTTTCATTTCAATGTCAAGCTCTTAACATCAATCAGAAATCTATTTTTTTAAGGGCTTGACATTGAAATGAAAATAACTTGTGAACAATGCGAAATTTCGAAAAACTTTATTCGTAATAATTTGTAAGGAATAAAATTATCTACAAAAAAGTTCCTACAACATTTTTTGATAAGACTGATACTTTCGTCGGAAGAGTAAAAAAATCTCAAAATTTACTATAAATTTGATTTGAAGCTTAAATAACTTTTGAACAGTGGGATTTATCAAAAAATGATAAGACGCTTTTTTTGTAGAGCGTTCAATTTCCAACAAAAAATATATATTGTTTATAAAAATCTGTTGATTGGTTTGTGAGCAAGAAAATTCTAAAAAAAAAAAAATTTTTTTTCCCGTGTTATTTAAATGGAAAATAGAAAAATGGATTCAGGTGAACCTTAATATTATTATTAAGAGCCCGTATTAGTACCAAAATTTTTATTTTTATTTATACTTTCAATTTGTGGATACCATAAAAGATAAAAAAATTTTTTTTTTTTTTAAACACCCTAATGGCCATATTTGTTTCACTTTTCACGGATCACTGAAACCAATTAAATAACAGCTGAGTTTTCATATATTTACGATTATTGCCATTCATCTGCTAATTATTTAATATGAATTAAGTAATCCCTTTAATTGGCATACCGATGTTAAAAATTCTTGAACTAAAATTACCAACAGTGAAAGAGGTTATGTGTGTATTTTTTTATCAACTTAATATTCTTAAATATTCTGCGAAACAAAGTGCTAAAAATGTAGCAGATCAGGTTATAGAGCTATGGCAAAAAAATGATATTCCGACTTCTGGTAATGATAATGTAGTGAAAAGAATTCTTCGATGTCATAACAAATAATTAAGAATAAAAAAAACTGCAAGTGTAAAAAATCGCCAGCACAAAAACAGAAAGAATCAAAATTTCAGAATGAGCTCGAAACGTTATTCGACATAGTTGTTCAGAAGTCTTCAACGGTGCTCGATGACCGAATTACTAAAAGAAATAAAAACTGTTTTCTTCTAGATCCAAGTCAAGCTTTGTCATCCTGCCTCACGATTATTGCCAGGAAAAAAGTCGGAATCATTATCAGTGCAATCATTAAGCCTAGCTACAAAGTTTGGTTCCAATTTATCTTATGAACCTCCAATGTTGATAGAACAACCGAAAATTATTGTTTTAACTCCAGAGGTCATTTCTGCACTAGAAAGAACTAATTCCAGTAGTTGAAATGCGATTTTTATCATAACTGCTGTTCTGTTAAGTGTTGGCATCAGAGTAGACGATACAACTCTGAGTTATAGAACAATTCAATGAGCTCACATGGTGGTACGAAAAGACATTGCTGAAGGACTGAAAAATGATTTTGAACTAAATGATAAATACGTTGTACACTGGGATGGCAAATTACTGTAGAATCTTGTTGGATCAACAACCGTGGATCTGCTTTCAGTTCTCTTCACGGCATTTGGCGTCGAACAGTTACTGGGAATCCCAAAAATGGGCCCTGGATCAGCAGAGAATCAAACATCAGCAATTTTGAGGGCTTTGGATGAATGGGGTCGTAGTCGCTACGTAAAGGCGATGTGTTTCGACACAACTGCTGTGAACACAGGTAATTAATCAGTAATGTTTGATCATTAGCAAGTTCTTATTGAAATTCTTCTTACCAAACTATGTTTTTGAATTCAGCAACAAATTGTTTAGACTTATTCATTACTTTTCTTTTTCTAAATAAGAAATAGAGTTTTAAAATTTTTTTTTGTCACATTCTTACTATCACTTTACAGGAATTCACCATAGAACATGCGTAGAAATTGAAAAAGCTCTAGGAAGAAAATTAATTTACTTGCGGTGTCGCCATCATATTTATGAGCTCATTTTAAGAAGTTCATTTGAAGTCTATTGGCCAGCATCATCAGGACCAAACGTACCAATATTCGGACGGTTTAAAAAAATATGGGACAAAATTGATAAGACCAATTATAAAGCTGGTATTGAAGATCCAAAAGTCACTAATTTTGTATTAGATAAAAAAAATGAAATATCTTTTTTCATCACACAATGCTTGCAAGTATGGTTAAAAAATAGTGATAAACAATGACTGTAAAATTGAATTGGTATTTCTTCATGTGAATTTAACTTTTTTGTTTCTTAGTTGAAACAACCACGAGATGATTGCAATAAGTTTTTAGAATTGTCACTAATTTTTCTTGGAGTGGTCTCTCGAGATAAAGTTTGTTTTGAATACTCTGGTGCAATCCATCATGCAAGGTGGATGGCGAAGGCCATTTATAGCCTAAAAATATTTATTTTTAGAGATGAGTTTGGTCTCACTGCCAGAGAATTAACTAATCTACGGCAAATTCGCATTTTTACAATAATGGTATATTTGAAGGCTTGATTTTCATCAACTTCTGCGATTGCAGTTGCTAAACGCGATTTAGAATTTTTAAATTAACTGATTGAATACAAAAAGATTGTTGCTTCAATTTCATCAACAACTGTTGACCAAATGACTTTACATTTGTGGTATTTAAATGATGAACTCGCCATTTTACCACTGTTTAATGAAACTGTTCCACTCGAAACGAAAGAGAAAATAGTCGAAGCTGTAAAAACTCGAGATAGTATAAATTCTAAAGTTAAAAGATTTAAAATTGATCAAAAGAACATAAATTCAATCATTCTAAAGGATTTGAGTGACTTTGTTTCTCAGAAATCATTGAATTTGTTCAAAATATTCGACGTACCATATGATTTTCTTGGTGAAATATGGTGAAATAAAATTTTTTTTTTGCTGATATATTTGATGATATTTCTTAAAATAAAAACCTTCTTTTTCTGAAATAGATCATAACTTATCTCAGAATTCATAAATTGAATGGATAAATTGAAAATAATTATTAAAAAACTATTAAAATCATTGCGTATTGGGATTCCAATGCGAATATCTTCTAAATAGTAAATGCAATAGATTCACTACAAGAGACCTTCTTTATAGAGCGTTTAATTTTCTACAGAAATAATTCAAACTCATTTGACAATTAGTTGATAATTAGTTTTTAGTAAGTTACGAAATTCAAAACAAAAAGTTATTTTCCTTAAAATACTTCAATCTTTGACCTTGAATATCTTTTAAATGGTTAGATAAATAAAAAAAGAATAAGAGACCATTTTTGTAGAGCGTTCAATTTCCTTTACACATTGAAGATGAACTGGTTTACCAATTTATTGGTGATAAGATATGACCATTTTTGTATGAGAATAAATTGAAAATGGAATACTATAATGAGGATAATCTTCCCGTTAATATTAAGAGCTCATACCCGAATAGAAATTGTCCTAATACATACAGTGGGTGCTAATTGAGAATTGCTGTGGCATGCCCAGTAAGTCTACCCTAGTCGGAAACTTGTTGAGATAGCCCAAAGCAAAAATAAATGACTCTTATTGGTTGCCACATTGGGACCCAATCTGGAACTTGTTGGGACATCCCAATGCAAAAGTTAGTTACCCAACACCAGTTTTTCTTGAGTGGGGCCTAATTGGAAACGCTGGGATAGCCCAATTCAAAAATAAATGACTAAGGGGAGAGTGGGGAAAAGAGGCATCTCTGAAATTTTAATAAAAAAAAAAAAATATTTTTTTTTCGTCTATTTACTATAAATCCGATATATTTGAGCATTTTTAGCCCTACGCATGACACTCGGGGCAAAGTGGACCAGCCGAAAATGATGAAAAAAGGATTTTCATATTTTTATTGTCAAATTATAAAAAATTTAATAAACATCTATTTTTCGGCTGATTCTCTAGAGCTGGGTGTTACGACGTAACGTACAAAAATATGGAAATGACGTATAATTAAATAAATGGAAAGAAATTCTTATAAACTAAAAACTAAACATATCAAAGGTCAGATAAGTGGTCAGAACTTGCTGATGTAAACAAAGAATATCATAAATTTCCTTTTTATTACTTATGAAGAAATAATGAACTAACTAATAAATTGAGCAATCAATTAAACCATGATAAGCTCCCTAATGCTTGCAACCCGAACAGCACGTCTTTCAAATCATGCCGCGCGATGCTCCTCCGTTTTTCCCTATGAAGTCAAGTGTCACCACCCCGATAACATTTACATCTATGCATCATTGACTTTACATTAAACTATCAATTCACTTGGTCCCTCCGCATTTCTATCTAGTATCTACTAGCCCATATAACATAAAAATTCATTTAAAATTTTAAATAAACTATAAAACAAACTGATAGTTATTAACAAAAACAAGGTAATAAGATCTATGACACAGTTGACAGGAAATAAAATCATCAATAACGCTTGATACGCAACAGTAACTATTGCACCATAACCCAAGAAGCTTATTAGTAAAATGAATATTAACGACTTGAGATGCAATATTCCAACGTATTGATAAATAAATAAATAAGATAACAATTAACTAACTGCATAACATCGGACAACCATAACATACCATGACAGAGTAGATAACCATAATAATAATTTCTTAACATCCTACAGAGAATAATTAATTCATAGCAACCTATCTATAACAATAAGAGTAAATTATATTCGATCAGTAGATGAAGAAAAATAGAATTCGAGATTAGATAAAAACCTATATACTAACTAACTAACCATCAGAGGTCAATCAAAGAATCTAACTATTTCGCTTCCCCATTGCATCTACCTAAAACCTACGTAAGCGCATAACTTCTACCTGCAATAACTCAACAAATAAATAAAATCCTCATTAACCAATATTACCATAATAATTCACTTGTGTCCCTTTACCAAGGAGATTAACAATAATTACAAATTATTAGATATTTGAAACCAAAAACAGTCATAACTTCTAAGCCACTAGCAATAGGGGTAAATAATCATAACCGATCGATAGATAAGGAAAAATCGATTATTAATTTCTAAACACTCAAACCTTAATCTTAACTAATAATCTGTAATTAACCACTTAAAATAAGCCCATCTAATAGCATGGGAGTGCATCTCTTTCTTCCATTAATAGAATTACTACGGCCTGCCTTTTCGCGTTCCCAAGGTTCTTCTTACGACGTACCGCGTGACGTATCTCGTCATTTCTCTCTCTAACCCATACGAATATATCGATCATTTCTACTTTGAATAACTCGATAAATAATTAAAATAATGACAAACTAAAAATATCATTATAATCCGATAAAATACCTTATCTAATCGAATCAATAATAATTCCAGATTATTTAATAATTATCCCGTAATAATTAAAAATAGGTATAACATTTTAACCAATAACAGTAGAAGGAAATGACTATAATCAATCGAAAGATAATGACGGAGGGATTAATAATCCATAAACATCTATACCTTAAACCTAATTAATAATCCGTAATTAACAATCCAAAATAAGGCTCGTCTAATAACATTGACTCGGATCTAGAACCTTCTCTCAAGGCGTGCCTCATGACTCATCCTCTTACTACCGCTTCTTCTTGTGACGTATCGCGTGACGTTGTTCGTCATTTCTCTCTCTAACACATACGGATGTATCGCTAAATTCTACTTGAGAAAACTCGGTAAATAATTGAAATAATGACAAACTAAGCATATCATAATAATCCGATAAAATACCTTATCTAATCGAATCAATAATAATTCCAGATTATTTAATTATTATCCCATAATAAATAAAAATAGGTATAACAATTAAATCAATAACAGTAGAAAAAAATAACTATAATCAATCGAAGGATAATAACGAGAGGATTAATAATCAATAAACATCTATACTTTAAACCTAATTAATAACCCGTAATTGTCAACCACAATAAGGTTCATCTAATAACACTGATTAGGATCTAGAAGCTTCTTTCTAAGGCGTGCCTCATCATATTCTCTCTCTAACACATACGACTATATCGCTAAATTCTAATTTATTTCAAATTTATTTATTTAGTTCTTTGAATAACTTGACAAATAATAAACATAACGAAAAACTAAGATTATCACAGTAATTATCTAATGCACTTTTATCTATAAACCTAATAACAATTGCTATTTATTGAATATTGTAATTATAAATAGGTGTAACATTTAAACCACTGACGATAGAAAGAGATGAATATAACCAATCGAAAGATAATGACATAAGGATCGATAATCAATAACCAACTATTCTATAAATCTAATTAATAACCCGTAATTAACAGACTAAAATAACTCCTATCTAATAACATGGGGTCGGATCTCCTTCTTCCACCCATAGGAACTACCATCGTCTTTTTTTTTTTAGTCTGCCAGTGTTCTAGAAGTTTCGGCCCGAGATCGTCACGTACGCCTTTTCTTACTCCACACCCCACAAGTATTCATCTCTGCTTTATAACATTAGTTTTCGGTAACAAAATTAAATCTAGGTCACGCGTGTTACCCCTTGACTATAATAAAGCCTATAAAAACCGCCGCAAATTGGTCCTCTATGCCCATTAATTATCAAGCTCTCGATTTCGTATAATCTTATTATTTTAAATATTAAATTTAAGTTATTTGTTCGAGTCATTGAAAATTAGATTCAGAATTTATACAATTTAAATAGAATTATTTTAAATAAAAATAATTTTGATTTTTAATTCTTTTATTCAATATAACAAATAATTTGATTATTTCCATTGAATATTATTGCTTTGAATTTTATTATTCACATTTTAATAATTTTCGTCATATTAAGAAGTATATTCAGACAGATTGTCAATTACTCAGTATAAGTAAACCCTTTTCGCACATTTACATCAATAATTCTTAACATTCAAGAATCGTAACCAACTATCAAGCCACTGGAAAATAATTTATTTCGAATCAAATTTTAACCACCAACAATCTGGTCTCCAGCTCAGCAAAATCTTGTATCCTGACAAATTATTATATGGAATAAACGAACTGTAAGTTCAATTAATTGTTCATTTATCTAGTGATGACCCTGTGGAAAAGCTCTCATAAATTCTGATAAGATATTGAATATTTTTTATAAGAATCTATGAACTTCGAAAATATCTATGAGATTTAAAAAAATTCTCATATGAATTCTTATGAGAATCTATGAGTCAAAGCTTTTAATGTTTTCCTATCATGATTTCCGTAATAGATTTTTAAAAGAATGAGTAAGATTTTTCAATTTATGAGATTTTGTGACTCGAATACCGCCAACGATTATAAGATTGAATAAGTACTTTCACTTCTATAAGATTGTTACAGTTTATTCTAATGTATCTTCAATAAAAATTGATCAGGCGAATTCTGATGTTATAATACTTACAAAATCTCAATAAGATTTTTTTTTTATACGAAATTTTTAGAATTTATAAGTTTTAATAAAAGTTATCCTAGGAGATAATATCTTATTGAATATCATAAAATATTTATCATATTTTATGAGAAAATATTTAACAAGTATTTCTTAAAAATTTTATGAGACTAAATCAGGAATCACATGGACAAATGCAGACCTTTTTCTCATAAAAATTTTATGAGAATTAGTAAGAAAATCTATAATCGAATTAACTTGTAAAAACTTAAAAAATTTAATTTTAATTTAAAAGCTATGTGATTTATGAGTTTTTGTAAGTTTTAGTTATAAGGCTATTACTTATAAAATATTATGGAGTACTTATGAGATTTTATAAATAATTTCCATTCACATGAAATATTAATTTTATCAGATTCATTCAAAAATAATTGCTTAACTTTATTTTTTTTTATAAGAATTTACACCAAAAATACTAATATAATCACTTTTTCTTGTACTTTGAATATTTTAACTGTTCGGAGATATGGAGAAGGGGAAAGTCACCGGTGCTAGGCAGCAGCAGCGAGAGTAGTTCGGTGCTCGCCACGAGATCGCGTCTACGATTTGTAGTGTCCCTGTTAAGACATTTATTTCAGAAGTGTTATATTCCAAATTTCAATACGATTTTGTTCGAGTACCCTTCTGTCATTTGACAGAGCGACAAGTACCTTTTTGGATTGTACTATAGTATATCCTATAATACATCATGACTTTAATATTTAATATTAATGTTTACTTGAGTAATTTTTGATGAATAAATAAACTGACTCAATTTCATAGATTTTTCGGGAATAGATTGCTGAGGATTTTCCGCGTAAATACTCATAACAATATTCTTGAGTATACTTAATAAAAACCTTTTTGAATTCATGCTAAAAAATTCAATAATTTAGCATATAAACCTTAATCAATACTAAAGAAACTGTAACTTACTTAATTTTATAAATTTTTTCGTTACTATATGGAAAATTACTGTACTCACATTAATTAATCAGTATCAAATCTTATATCATTAATTCAGAAATCGTCTCATACAATCTTATTCATTTCCAAAATCCACGCAATTGTAAACTTTACATTTTTCGAAAACTTATAAATACTTATAATCACAAAATTACAGCTTCTGTTTCTTATAGATTCTGATCATTTAAATGAGAATTTAAAAAAAAAATTTTTTTTGATGCACCATCTATGAGAAAATAATTGTATAAGAATTTTTGAGATTTTTCGCGGACAAATACTGATCGTTTTCTCATAGCCAATTTTTTTTATGAGATTTTATAAGACCTTTTCCACAGGGGAGACACATCCATTCACCTCGTACATCATATTTTCGTATATTGACATACTCGACACTAAATAGCGAGGTCCCCGCTACCCGAGTAAATGGCTTAAGTGCTTTGACTCAAAATTAAGGGACTGAATAACTTGTGTTCGTCATTCTGGACGTAACATGGGTTAAATTTGGCCACTAAAAATATTCGAAATTTGTTTTTTAGTTGATAAATTTTTTTAAATAAAGCGAAATTATCTGTAATCTAAAAAATCAAAAAACACGTTTTTTGGGTTAAAAATAATGACAAATAAGAAATATAGAATTGTTTTTTTTTTTTTTTTTTTTTATTAAATTACAATTAGTAATTAATCCAATCGTGGGGGAACGGCTTATTACATCTTAAAAAATTTTTTTTGAGTAATATAAAACTAATCATAGTTGTCAAGAGAAAGAAATACATTCTTAACGATGAAAACAATTAAAAAAAAAAATCATCATTTTTTAGAGGGGGGGCCTCTTTGCCCAAACAAAATTTTTTTTTTCAGTTTCGGCAAAATGTCCGTAAATTTGTTCGAAATAGGACAAAAGTAAAGTGATCTGATGGTTGAAAGCCACCAAAATAAAAATCTGCTTAAGGGGGCCACCATGCCTGGCCCTCTCCTATATTGGTTTTGCCACATAGGGACTCAATCGGGAACTTGTAGGGATATCTCAATGCAAAAATTAGTTACCCAACATTAGTTTTTCCTGAGTGGGGCCTCATTGAGACCTTGTTGGGATACTTAGATTGAAAGAAACGATTTGCAATGTTAAATGTCCATAAGACGGGCGATTCAAAAGTATTCAAAATATTCAAAAGCATTCAAAAGTATTTAAAATTTTTTTTTTCTAATCGTTTTAAATCGTTTCTTTTAATAAGGGAATATATTCCAATGCCTATCAGGTGTAGGATCTCTGTGAAGCCTTGTATATGGTGATGATGTCTTTTATAATGCAGCAATAATAATAATGATAACTGGCGAACGCCGTTATAGATCACATGTGGAATCGACAAACGCGCGACCAAAGTTGTTCAGTGAAAAAGAGGAGTCTTTTAGAAAGATTCTCTGATCGTCAGACAATTAATAACATGCCCAGTTACGATCTCGAAAACGTAAAAGAAACGCTGACTATTTTAATTTATTATATAGCAAAAACTAGTTCAACTGTACGGACGCCAGTAGTTTTCTTCAACAGTTTTAGTGAATATTCTCAGTCCATCTCATTTATTCAAACTCATCAATATCATCAGGCATCTTAGTAAATTATTATTGATATAAATTTTTATAGTTTTCAGTCATCTCATTCATTTTAATATTTTTGTTTTATTGAGTGATGACATCCACATGTCAAGTACTCGGATTCTTTTTTCAGGTGCTTTTAGCACTACGTGTCATTCTATGAACAACAAAGTTCACGGAAAAGTGTAAATATTGTACCGTAAATAATAATAAGTTTATTTATTATTAAATAAAAAATACTACGATTCAAAAACCAATTTGAATTAAGTGACCCACCACCCAACTTCACACATCCTAGTATTTTATTTTACTTCTCAAACAAGCGTCATTGACATTTTAACATCAGAGACTTATAAATATCTTGGGATGAATAGGAGTCATATCCAGGGCATCTCTAAAATTAAAACGACTCTATCGTGGGTGGGCGTCGAGAACTCAGAAAATTTGGTCTTCAGAACTTTTCAGCAAAAACCAAGTCTCTTAACATTCAATTCTATGCATATTTTGTTTCTATAATTTAGAATCAATTAAGAGCTTAGGTAAAATATGACGTTTTTCATGATAGTAGAAGCGATTCGGATATTATTACGAATTATTATATGTGACCTAAAAATGATTTTGCTGCAAAATATAAATTTTTATCTTATAAGAAATTGAATAATCAATTATCAAGGACTGATATAAAGTATTATATTACTCATTTTTCAGTTGTCCACTCTAATAAAAATATTATTTTCAATCAAAGAAATAGTTTGATGGTGAATAGCAATTTTTATCACTTTTGATAGTATAAAAATAAAATTTAAATTATATTCAATAAATAAAGACAGCACAATAATAAAATGTAAGGGTTGACTTCGTTTGTGTCATGTGGATCGCTTTCAACACACAAATAATGTTGAGTTTGACAAAATATTTTTCACTGTATAAAACTACTTACACTGGATCATGTGATATATTCAAGCACTTGTGAATCCCAAAAAGTACATCCTTGAAAAACTGCAGTCGCTGCGCTTCCATTTCTTGACATTTTTCATAGACTTGGGTCATATCTTCCATATATTTAGGATTGTACTGGTTAATTTCTTGCAAAGCTGCTTCATATTTTTCTTTTGCTTTCTGTACTTCTTCTTTAGTTCTTTGTACTCGATCTTGCATTTTTTTAACCTGACAATAACAAATCATTGACTTTTATTCAGAAGTATAAAAAGATCAAAAGAAAACAAAAAGTATGTCAATTAAATATTTAAACTCATAGTATAATATTCATTCTCAGCGAATTCGAATATACCAAAATAATACTGAAATAATGTGTAGAAAATCATAATTCTAGAAGTATAATTAAAAGCGTAAAAGGGTTTTATTGTACATTAAAATACACAATTTGAGGAAATAATTAATAAACTAGCAATTTGTCCACAACTTAACCAGCGTAAGATTAAGACTGAATCAATTGGGCGTTACTCGTGGTTTTAATTCCATCAGAAACTATAGTATTTCAGAAAGTTCCAAAATATTTCCAAATGTTAAAGAATAATGTGTGAAGTGGTGCTTTTTAACTAACAACATAATGTCTCTTATCAAGAGGGCACTAAAGATGCCTTACAATTACAATAAAAGTAGCTTCTTTTTCTCCACTAGTGCGTACTCGTCCCTGCCGGTGGCCTTGATGTAGGTCTCTGAGTAGCACCCGTAACGAGGGTCGTGAAACGAGATGCTTCCGCTAGGTGGACGGACGGACGGAACGTCCACAGGAACCAACTGCCAGCCCTTGCTGATGTCGGTCCAGAAGGCCGGGTTCTCCCTTGAATCCTCCTCTGAACAGGATGAGCTTTGAAGGCCCACCTCCTCTGTAAGGGCAAGCGATTCCAACTGTTGGATCACACCACCAGAGCCTGACGGCTCAACAACACACAAGCTCGACGGCTCACGAACTTCACTTAACGCGATACCCGAATTCGGTAACTCGTTAACCTGATTTCGAATGACCAACGTCACCGGATCGAGGATGACTTCCTCGGCAACAATCTCTAGGCGGGCACGTTGGTGAACTGAGCGACCGAAATCGTTGTGGATCGTTCGGATAATCCGGCGTAAATGGGCATTTTTGCCCCCTCGTTTCTTTTTTGGCTTAAGCTTGGGATGAGGCTTAGGGATTACCTGTACAGCCGGTAACAGCGCTCAGATAGAGTACCATGTCGCCGGTGTCAGCGTTACTCAATATAAAGGTGGTTTTTTAATGATAACTACCACGCATGTAGTAGTGAGAGCTTTTATTGCTCAAAAACGAATGAAGAGGCAGAACCAATTCAACGTATATTTTGATCGGAGTTATCGACCTTCTCAGATCTCACAATTGACTGACTTGGTGCTGTTCTTCGTTGGTATTATAAATTCATTAAAAATTTCAACGTTGCATCTCAGGTTTCGTATAGGAGAATCGTCGTGGCCCGGGTCCCATGCATCATCATCTGTTTAGACTATCAGCGAGCCACGGCGATTCTCTTATCGCAAGAGATTTACGTTACATTGTTGGCGGTGAGAAGAAATAATTTCGTCAACAAAGTAACGATAAAGTAATTTGTTAATAATTCTAAGAAGTATCGAACCGTTTATTCACCCACCGTGGTGAATAAATAATTCGAGACTTCAAAAAAAAATTTCTAAAATTTTTTTTTAAATATAAGGTAAATGACCCCTCTAAGGTCAGTTAAGCGCACATATTTTTTTGGAGCAATTTTTGAAGTACTAAAAACCAATATTTAAGTAAACTAATTGAAAATTTTCAAATATCATACATTTAACTTCGAAACAAAAAAAAAACAAAACAACTAATAATATTAAGTAAAAATTCAATAAGAAATGAAAATAACATGAATTATCGATGTCCCCTCTACCGTCCTAGCTTTTCCCTCTAACGGACATCCCTTGTCCCCCCTATCGGCCACCTTAATGGAAATTTGATGTTATAAAATAAATAAATAAAATTAATTTAAAAAAGGTATTATTATCATTAGATCTACAAACAATAATAATCTTAGATAATTATATATCTTATATAATAATGATGATTTATTTATTATTTTTTTTGCATTTTTTTTGTTTTAACCATATTTTCCCTGGGAAATAAAAAAAATTATAATATATTCATTTACTTCTTTTTGATTAAATAATTTTATAGCTACAAATTTAACATGAAAATTGTATAATTTCAATTAAAACTGTAATCGGAAGATTTGTAAATCAATTGTCATAATTTCATATCGATAGACAATAAGCTGGCCGATAGTACACGCAAAGTTAATTTTATTGTACCCATGCTCGGCCACCTCATTTTTAATATAAATCAATGAAAAGTTAATGATTTGTTCACTTATAAAATTAATTTGTACTATAATTATGATGTTAAACGTTTTTTAACTTCCCGCTAAGAAAATCGATGATTTTCAAAAATTTCGGGAAGTTATTGTTTTCACCTCGATTTGCAAAAATCGAAATTCCAACAGATGTCGACGTTTTGAGGTTCTAGGAAGCTTTCTGACTAAATTCAAGATGATGTTCGAGTTTATGTATGTATGTATGTATGTATGTATGTACGTCCGTATGTAAATATTCTGTAACTTTTGAACGGATGAACCGATTTTGATCATCAAGGTGGCATTCGACGTGGTCTGTCAATGTCTAGAAGCTGTGACAAAATTAAACTTGTTCGGTAGGGCTTTTTCAGAGATATTTCATAAATAAACTTTTTTCAAAAATGTTTTTTTTGAATAACTTTTAATTCGCTCGATGGATTGATTCCAAAATCTAATCAGCTCTAAAACTTTATAAGCCGCGTCGAATGCCACCTCAACCATCAAAATCGGTTCATTCGTTCAAGAGAAACCGTGAACGAAAGAATTAAAAAAAAAATTATTTTTAGTTTATTCGAAATTTCTCAAAAACGATTTGATAAATCAATTTCAAAATTTGATCAGCTCTAGAACTCAATAAAACGCGTCGATTGCCACCTCAACCGTTGCAATCGGTGAAGAGATATCGATGGAGAAAAAATGGTAAAAAACGTTATTTTTCGAAAACAAAGGCACACAAAAGTACTTTCGAGCTCCAAGAGCTCGAAAATATATTCTCAACAATGTTTTCGAGCTCAAGCTGCTCGAAAACAGCAGGGAGTTTTGGGGCTGGCCCGCAGGGTCATAAAAATAACGTTTTTTACCATTTTTTCTTCGATATCTCTCGAACGAATTCACCGATTGCAACGGATGAGGGGCATTCGACGCGGCTTATAAAGTTTTAGAGCTGATTAGATTTTGGAATCAATCCATCAAGCGAATTAAAAGTTATTCGAAAAAAACATTTTTGAAAAAATTTTATTTTTGAAATATCTCCGAACGTACCCTACCGATTAAGCTTAAATTTCCAGTGCTTATAGTAATTAACAAGCCGCGTCGAATGACTCCTGGACGATAAAAATCGGTTCATCCGTCCAAAAGTTACAGAATATTTACATACGTACGTACGTACGTACATACATACATACATACATACATACACTCGGACATCATCTTGAATTTAGTCAGAAAGCTTCCTAGAACCTCAAAACGTCGACATCTGTTGGAATTTCGATTTTTGCAAATCGAGGTGAAAACAATAACTTCCCGAAATTTTTGAGATCATTGATTTTCTTAGCGGGAAGTTAAAAAGTGAACCTTAACCTATCTTTCACGAAGTCAATGTTGATGAAAGTTGACGAACAAATTTCTTATTTCTTATTATAAATTCACTTTTGATACTATTTAAACTAAATTTAAACTGTACTAGATTTTATAACTTATTTTTAAATATATTTTTTAAAGTGATCGTTTAGTTTAAAATCTATGTAATATAAAATTTTCATTGGAGAGGCCGGTATAGGGGACATAGCTGGTAGAAGGGTCATTCACCTTAATTAAAGCCAGCACGTAACACACAATTTCAAGATTTCTGCAGAAAAGGTTTCTTTCGAAAATCACTACTGTATTTCTTCAAGTTTTTAAGAAGAAATAATTACAATTAAAAATGAAGTTTTGACATTTTGAAAATTTTGGAATGCTATAACTTCTAAACTAATCTACCAATTGAGCTCATTTTTCAACTTGATCAAGGTAGTCACCCACAGAATACGTATAGGGGAGAGGTGCTGCAATTTTAACGAGAGGCAGTTGTAGCACTCAATGAAAAACTATTAAAAAAACTAAAAATTATTAGTATTTTTTTTTAACTTGTTCAAAATAGTAAATTATCGATTAGATCAAAGTTTCAGTTATTAATCTAGTTCCGATATTAAAATATTAAGAATTCTTGAAAATATGCGTGAAAATTTTTTTTTGTACGCTTCACAATTTTGTTAATAACAAATTTGTTTTCTAATGTTATAATGTGAGACTTGTATTCATACTTTAAGGAACATATCAAAAGTATTGTATAATCGAATTTTATATCAATTTACTGATTTTTGTTATTGTAATTAGATTTTTATCAACAATTCTGCGTGAGGGTCAATTGTAACACTTGAACGAGTAGCAATTGTAACACTCAGAGCCGTGTATGGGATCTGCGCAAACTGGATCCACCACAAATCTACTCTGGGACAGTGTAGTTTTAATATTTATAAATGTTTAATAATTTATAGTAAAAATACAAATATATGTGCTACTTTAAGTTTAAATACTTGACTTTAAGAGTTAATTAAGTATAATGGTATGTATTAAGACTGAATAATAAAAGCAATTTGGTGAAAAATATCTATTTCGTTCCGTGTTACAACTGCCTCTGCACTGTGTTACAACTGCAGCCCACGCACGCTACCATCTTGGCCCCTGACTTTAGTTAAATAAATTGATTTTTTAATAAGTTAACATTGACTTTTTACTAATTAACTAAGTCAGTCACATAAAAGATACTATCAGCTAACTTTCTGACAGTTTTTAAGTTTACTATCTCAAAAAAAACAAATGGAATCGAAAAAATAAAATTTTTTGTTACAACTGCAGCACCTCTCCCTTACAGTCTGTTCACTGCATTTCATCTCACAATACATATATATAAATATACCATAGTACGTGACTTCAGAAGGATTCATTTAGCTCGAAACTGTACCACAAAAAATGTAACAAGCTTTTACTAGTGATTTAATGACATTTAGCTTACCGAGATAATCTTTTATACATTAATTGTGTTACGTTCTGGCTTTAATTATAATTAAATAAAAATTTTAAAATATCTTTTGCTGATATATAATAAAACTTTGGTCGCTCTGATGAAAAAAAATTCTTCAACAGAGCAACTACAGCAGATAAGCGATTTCCGCGAACACCGTCGTGGCCCGTAGTCTAAACTCATGACGAAGCATGAGACCCGGGCCTCGACGACGTTCACTAGGGTAACCTGATATGCGACGTTGGACGATTTATAATTTTATAATTTTTTGTACTGGATCTGCGGAGACAGAGCCGACAAACATCTAAGTCACCGGACCTCGGTCCGGTGACTGGCTGACTCAATAATTAATTTTGTTAATTAAAACATACCTAAATGTATTAAATGTGGTGTACCATTTATTATATGACCCTAATCAAATATTGAAAAAAATTCTTAATCACTAATAATCGACGACGGATACGCCTGGGGTCGATTGATACCTTAATGATGTCAAACCTGAACATTTAAATTATTAATATAATTTTATGTATATTTTTAATTATTCTGGGGTAATACCCCAGAATGTAACAATTGACTAAATTATTATAAAATAATTAATAATTTATTTTAAATTTAAATAAAATAATAAGTTTACATTTAATTAATTATAAGTTAAATATTTAATTTTAAATATTTTTCAAAAAGTTTGGCAACGCCGAAAATTTTACCGTGGTTGCGCATGCATCGACTGCTCTATTCGTGTTGGTGATGTGTACGTGTGTCTTATGTTTACTAGTAATGGTATTCAGACCGAGTGTTAGTTCATTGCTAAATTTTTGAATAATACAAAGAAAATAAGTAATGAAAAAAAAAACGTTATTTTTAACTACGTAAATATTTATGTTATATTCTACAATAAATAATAAAAATTTTATAATACTTTCCGTTACCTATTTGACTTTTCCGCTAATCTATTTCATTGAAACTTTAAATCATGAATTTTTACATGTGTCTATACATCTATCAGCTAATATAAATAATAAATACTTAATTGTCTCTATAATTATTGTGTTCCTATGAATTAAAAAATTGTTTTCGTTCAATTAAAAGAAAATTTCGAATTTATAAACATGGAATTTCCATCAAAAACAAGTAAATGTAACATATACTGTTTGTATGGTTGTAAAAGTCATGATTCTAAAAATGACAGTGTACATTTTTCAATGTTCGTCAAAAAATTGCTAACGTGGTTACTTTGAGAAATAAAATGGATCCAGAAGATAAATTCGACCGTTTTGATGATTGCTGACATAAATAAAACAGTTTTGCTACTACGTGCTTGCATGAACCATCAAACCAACTTAACAAGAAAAACTCATACCCACGTTCCTTCCACTTTTAAGAACTTGAACATTTATTTTATCTGGATCATCTCGAATACTTGATGATTGAAGACAAAAAGTAATGAGTGTGAATAATGTAGTAGATATCAGACAAATTTAAAATTATTAATAAATAGTGTAAATAATTAATAAAATAAAATTTTTTAAAAATGCGCATTTGAAAAACTTTGAAATTAATAAGTGTAATTTTTATAAATATTAATTTTTAAATTATTTACTCTATTTATTTATAATATTTAATTTGTCTGATGTCTGCTACGTTCACACTCGTGAAAAGTAATAATTTTTAAACGATTACACCGGCACACAAAAAAAATTAAGTAGAATGTGCATTTGACCGGACCTACCTTCGGGTACGTATTTTGGTCCGCTGAATCCGAATTCGAGGTCAGTTTGACCCCTACACTTTCAAAATTTCGAGAAAACTTTGAAAAACCGTAAAAATGATGAAAATCAGCAGTTTTAATGATAAAAAAAATTTTTTGGAACTAAACTAAGCGTGATTTTCATGTATTTTGATTCGCTGAATATGAATCGAAACTTTATTAAGACCACGAGCCGTTTTAAATGTAAAAAAATCACACAAATCCTCCAAAATTTCGAAAAAAGTAATTTTTTTGGTGTTTTTACTCTCGTTTTTGACTTCTGAAGACTTAATTGCTTGTGCCTGTAACCAGGGCACCTCCACGTGGTGACGGTGGGCAACAGAACCATCTGGCAGAGTCCCTGGGTTAACGGCGTGTGTGCCGTCATGGCAGGTACAAGTGATAAGTACTTTACGATGCAGGGAGTCGGAGCCCCAGTATCGGCGTCTGGTCAGGGTGAGAAAGCAGGCTCGGAGGCGTCGTCATCAAGCGACTGCAGCTCTTCAGAAGTGGGAAACTTGGCGACTGGAGAGTATACTATTACAAGAAGTAATTCTCATCTGTGTAATAAGAGTCCTGATTCATTTTGTTACATTTGTGGATAATACAATTTGGAAAGGAATCGAAGATCGTTATCTGATAAGATCAAACAAATTTATGAAGAATGTTTTGGTCTCCAAATTACTAATTTGGATTCAGCATGGGTTCCACATACGATTTGTAGTCGATGTAACATGATGTTAATCCGGTGGGAAAAAAACAAGAAACAGGACAACTCGAAATTCACAATACTAATGATATGGTCTTCACCAACTGGTTTACAGAATTGTTATTTCTGTATGACAGATACTTCCGGGTTCACCTGGAATACAAAAAAGAAAATTGTATACGCCAATGTTTCATCAGCTATTAAGCCAAAAAAAATAGAAGTTGGCAAGGAAGTTAATACGGTTGAAGAAATGGATGTAGAAGAAGACGATACGCTAGTTGAAGAAAGTTCGGAAGAAGAACATTCAGAAGATGAAGAGTACTTACCTGGCGGAAAAACAAAAGACCCTGAAACGTTTAGCCGAGAAGAACTTAATGATCTGGTTCGAGACTTGGCTTTACCAAAAGATGGAGCTGAATTACTTGCGTCGAGGTTGAAAGAAAAACATTTGTTGGCTAAAGGTGTATCAGTGACATTCTATCGAAATAGGGAAAAAAAAATTCCGGAAATTTTTTATGAACGACGATCAAAATTCGGTGGTATACTGTTCAGATGTTAAAGCTTTAGTTGATGAATTGAAACCGAACACGTATAAGGACGATTAGTGGAGACTTTTTATCGATTCATCGAAACGAAGTCTTAAAGCTGTTTTGCTTCATATTGGGAATAAATTTGCGCCGATTCCCATAGCTCATTCGACAAAACTGAAAGAAACTTATGAAAATTTACAGATTATATTGGGGAAAATAAAATATTCAGAGCATAACTGGAAAATTTGTGGAGATCTCAAAATCGCCACACTTCTTTTGGGTCAGCAATCGGGATTCACCAAATATCCTTGCTATTTATGTTTGTTTGATAGCAGAGACCGCAAAAATCACTATGTCAAAAAAGATTGGCCATCAAGATCTGCATTGAATCCAGGTTCCCATAACGTTATACAACCACCCTTAATTTAGCCTTCCAAATATTTGCTGCCACCACTACATATCAAGTTGGGACTCATAAAACAGTACGTGAAAGCTCTGAATAAAGATGGTGATTGTTTTGCATACTTGACAGAAAAGTTCCCTGCAATAAGTGATGCGAAATTGAAAAAGGGAATTTTTGATGGACCCCAAATACGATCTTTATTTCAGGATGCAAATTTTGAAGAAACAATGAACGACGCAGAAAAAGCAGCTTGGGAAAGCTTCAAAAATGTTTCACAAAACTTTTTGGGGAATAACAGAAGTGAGGATTACAGCATTTTAGTTGACGCATTGCTGGAAAACTACAAAAATTTGGGTTGTTTAATGAATCTCAAATTACACTTTTTAGATTCTCATCTTGACCACTTCCCTGACAATTGTGGAGACTATAGTGAAGAACAGGGAGAACGTTTTCACCAAGTCATCAGTGAAATGGAGAGTAGATACCAAGGAAATTGGAGTGTTAACATGATGGCAGATTTTTGTTGGATGTTAAAAAGAGAAGTACCCGAAGAAAATCGTAAACGAAAGAGGAATCCACTACGAAGATCATTTGAGGATAAAAGAGAGCGATACAAACGAAGGAAAGTTTAGGATTCGTAAAAATCATTTCTTTCTATCTTTTTATGTCTTGTGTATTTCACAGATTTCTACTTATTAGATATACCTACGTTATAGAGTATTTATTTTAGGCATTAAATCATGTTCAATCAATTTTTTTTCTGTTATGAATGGTAATTTTTACAATTTTTTCGAATTTTTCCAGCTTTAGAGGGTGAATAGACTAAAAAAATTAAGATGCGAATTGAAGACATGAAAAGATATAAAATTTTATCTGAATTGGACCAGAAAAAGTTTTTTTATCATGAAAACTATATTTTTTCGGAATTTTGGAGGGTTTGTGTGATTTTTTTACATTTAAAATGGCTCTTGGTCTCAATAAAGTTTCGATTCATATTCAGCGGATCGAAATACATGAAAATCACGCTTAGTTTAGTTCCAAAAAATTTTTTTATCATTAAAACTGCCGATTTTCATCATTTTTACGGTTTTTCGAAGTTTTCTCGAAATTTTGGAAGTGTAGGGGTCAGACTGACCTCGAATTCGGATTCAGCGGACCAAAATACGTACCCGTAGGTAGGTCCGGTCAAATGCACATTCTACTTAATTTTTTTTGTGTGCCGGTGTAGTTAACAGTAGGGGGTTGTAAAATGAGCGAATAAACTAATTGGATCTGGTTTAGGCGTGAGGAATTAAACAATTAAAAATTACACAGTTTTTAACTATAAATAAATTAGAGATTTATTTACACTTATTTACACCTTAAATTGTAAGAAATTATACTTAATAGCGAATGCGACAAATATTACACGGAAGCGAATGCAACGTAAAACTCACGTATGAAAATTAACACGTGGTAGAGAGCGGTTAAATTCACGGAAATTAATTTAGATAATAATTACATGCGAATAACAATTTATTTATTCTCAATAAACAGCAGCCTTAATTTACTGACTAAATATTGAGGATAATTAGCAAAGCGATTTGAATTATATCACACAAGAAATAATTACTGAAGCGGTTTCAAAGCACGAGGTTGCAGGTAGCGAAGCACGTTGTAGAAACGAATAAAGCAGAGCGGTTTGAGAGCACGAGGTTGTACTCTTGGATTCAGGAGCGAAAAGACATTGTAGAAAAGAAATCACACTGGCTGGTGAACTTGGCGACTTATCGTTCGGAAAACTTGGTGTCGACGTGGCAGCCTTGCTGCATAAGACGAATTTTCCCATTGGCTTAAAAGCGCGCCAACAGGAAGTAGTTGATAGCGGATTTTCTTATTGGCTGGCCAATATAAGACGAATTATCTGATTGGCCGGCTGGTAGCGGGTTCCCATAGCGTCTTGACACGGTCCTGAGAGAGTTTTTAGTATGTGTCGGGTCCAAACAGCGAGTGACCCGGCACTCTACGCTCTCTGTATAATTGCGAGTTCGGCACCTCCCGGACTTAGCGGAAATGCACGAAGCTTATTTAAATTAATTAAGCTCGTGACTGAAGAGGGGTACACAATCTTACGTTTACCGCTCGACGTTTGATTGTGAAAAATAAACAGTCACATCATAAATTGGAAATCATTTCGCGTTATTATCAATATTGTCTTCAACAACATTGTGTAGGCGCGATTTAAATATAGAATAGAATAAACTGAGCATTTGGTCACGTGAGCCCAGATCATAGGATCGGTCCTTGATCAATGTAAGTACCCTTTTATTCAATACTTTTATACGAAATCTCGTACCTACGCCCATCACGATCTCTAATCGTGACATGTAAGTCATTGGAAGTGACTGCTTAAAAATCGTCATGATCGCTCGTATCACGATATTTACACGATATAGTTACAACGTATCACGGAAATACTTATATTTAAGCAAATTATTAAACATAATTGTGAATAAATATATAAAAAACGCTGATACATTAATTATTTTGGATTCTAGACTGTTAAAAATTTTTGTAAAATTACAATAGTTTTACAAAACAATGGTATGGTAAAAATACAAACCAATGTATGTCAATACAAAATTACAACACAATTTGAGTGATCTTGCATGATGTATTAGTAAAACTACTAATATGAGATGTAATTTTACCATCTCTGTGTATAAATCGTATACGAGTTGTAATTTTACAAAACAGTACATTGATTTTGAATAACAAGCGATAAAAGTTTACAAAGAATGTTTGTGATTCAATTTGCAATAATTCGCAGTAAAATTATAAATAAATATTGTAATTTATATTGCAGTGAAATAATTCAAATTTTACAAACCTTAATTATTTTTTTACAAATTCTATTGTAGAATTACAGAATGTACTGTAATTTCGCTATGAATTTTTATTTATTACACCCGAGCTGTAATTTTACAAAACAGTACGTTGATTTTAAATAGAAATCGTTCAAAATTTACCAAAAATGCTTGTAATTTAATTCACTACAATCCTTAGTAAAATTAAAAAAAAGTATTGTAATTAATATTACAATGAAGTCATTGAAATTTCACAAACTTTAATTTTGTTTTTTCACGAATTTTATTGTAGAATTGCAAAGTGGTTTGTATTAGATCATAAAACGGACATTATCTTATTCTATGGAATCTAGAGAACCAAGGACACATACTTAAAAATGAAAGTATAAAAGTAAATAGAAATATTTGATGAATTTAAAAAATTGTAAGTTTGACCGGGGTGACCCGACACGTTTGACCATTTGGCGGGTCATCCCGGTGACTGTTAATTTCAAATCAAAAATTAAGAATCTAAAGTCGTATTAAATTTTAAAAAAGCTTACCTTAATTAATTAATTGCTTATTAAATAAGATATTGGTTAATATTTTTATTAAACAAACACACGAATTGTCAGTCGAAAAAACAAGTGAATGAATTGACCGTTGTGACCCCATAATTTTGATCGGTACGACCTCAACTAATTTTTGAGAAAATAAACTGAATTTAAAAAAAAAGGATTGAAAATTATACTTTTATAAAAATTAAAATGGATTAAGAAATGTCTGTAGATTATATACATATCAATTATAAACTCTTCTCTTCTCGTAAAATATATAAAAAAACCTTATGATAATGTCCTTGATTTTTAGATCAAAAGTCAATAAATTTTTTATGTATTAATTATTATTAATAAGTTATTAATTTTTAACGGTAGGACTCATTAATTACCTCTTATTCACTGAGAGTATAAAATAAAATTAAACTCAAAATCTATTATATGATAGACTTTTCAAAATTTGGGTGACCGGGGCGACCCGTTGACCGGCACGACCCCACGCTCCCCTATACATGAATTGTAATTTCAAAAAAAAGTGCGTTGATTTTTAATGAAAAGCGATAAAAGTTTACAAAATATGTTAATAATTCAATTTGCTATAATTCTTAGTAAAATAATAAAAAAATATTTTAAATAAAATTACACAGAAATCACTGAAATTTTACAAACCTAAATTTTTTTTTTCACAAATTTAATTGTAGAATTACAGAGTGTATTGTAATTTCACCCTAAAATTTTTAATTATTATACAGGAGTCGTAATTTTACAAATCAGCATGTTGACTTTAGAGAAAACGCGTTCAAAGCTTACAACTAATGTATGCACTGATAGAAAATTTATATCGACTCAAGAAATATGTTCTATAGCCAATAATTTATTTTTGTAGAAAGCCAATTATCTTGCTTCAAGAAATTTTTGTCTTGACTTCGATTTTCTTGGCTCTAAAGATTTTATATTTATTATATCTTCGATGTCCTGAGTTATTGACTGTCAAAGTCAAAATGGACTTTTTCGCTTTGATCAAAGATAAATTCATGCCAAATGGTCGTAGGGACTTTTTCAGGGCGGCAAATTAAATTAACCAAAAGAGGTTCAAGGATAGATTATCAAAAACAATTTGTTGAAGCTCATAGACTTTTTTTAAGACGAGCAAAAATTTGGAAATTTATTTTTTGCGGTCGTTTTTTTTTTTTTTTTTTAATCTGGAATCGTGCATGATAAAAATTTTTCAAGACCAGATCTGAGAGTTAGACACTTGAAACTACAATTTGCTTTTTTTATTTTCACTGTACGACCATTTTCCTCCAAATTACAGCACGTTGAAAATCACTTAAAAATTTGGAATTTTTTGAATATCCTTCAATTTTTATAACTAATGATACTCAAGTTTTTTCAAATATATAATATATTTAGCAGTAATAATTTTTTTCTTTACAACTAGTTCCATTAAAGCGTACTTAAATGTTTTTCTTTTGACATATTACATTTTGAAATAAAAAATCTTAGAAAATGTTAAAAAACACTCCTAAAAGTTAAAAAAATTTTATGCATATATAACAGAATACAATGTATACACTATAGTGTACAATTAAATTCAGCAGTCAGTGTCGGTTGTGTAGCCTAGTCGCTAAAGCGTCGGTCTTTCGTGCGTAGGGTCCCGTCTTCGAATCCCACTAATGCATGTGCGTTTATTGATGAGTTTAGCGTTTTTTCTCTGAATTAAAAATTCCTAATTCGATTAGAAATTCAATATCGCATATCTAGCATCGTCAAAATGATTGGACAAGAAATTAAAAAAAAAAAATCTTTTTTTTTTTTCAATGTTTGTAAAATTACAATACTATATTGTAAAATTTCCTAAAGAAAGCCATTATATGTGTTGTAAAACTCAAGTGAGATATTGTAACTTTCCGAAACCGACTGATCGAAAATTGTTTGTAAAATTACTGATTTTTTCCAAGGCAAATACAGTGGAAAAAGTTATGTAAAATTGCGATAGAAATTTTTAACAGTAGGTATTGCAATTTCACAACACGTATCTCTTAAAAGTTTTGTATTAAAACAGTAACACATTGTGATTTTACAAATAATTTCCAATTGCATTGTTTTCGAAAATTACAACATTCGTTGTGTAAAATTGACAAACCTCTTTTTATTATCTGTTTAGTAAAATTAGTACTTTTGTTTTGCAATTTTCCAAAACAAAAATAATAAAAAATGTTTTGTAAAATTACGACACTGGTTTTATTAAATCACAAAACTGTGTTGGCAATCGACTTCCAACACATTTCTTGTAAAATTACCAAAGAAATTTTTAACATTGTAAATTTTTAAACTTTAACATAAAACGTAACCCTTTGGAGCTTGAAAATCTCATAAAAAAAGGAAAAAAGGTATTTCCGAGTTCTTCGAGCTCGAAAATGTATTTACTCTAATGTTTTCGAGCTCTTAGAGCGGGAAGTTTTGGCGCTGGCCCGCAGGGCCAACCGATGCCCAGATTTTTTTTATCTATTTACCTTGTTACGATTATATTTATTTCTGATTATCATATAACAATAAATTATTAACATTAAAGCATAAATGATATTTTATAACGGTGGGCCCTGGCTACTTCGTGTCCAGTAGCCACGAACCACAGTTAATGAAATTTCCCGAATAATTATACTTAATAAATTTAAATTTTTAATATTAATATAAACTTTTAATTATTTTGTTGTTGGTTCGGAAGATCGGGAAATAGATCTCAGGTTGTAGGTCGACTCGTTCTGATCGGACATGTGGCTGAAATGGAACTTAGTCTAAGTGACGCTGGTGATAAGAGAATTTAATCAAAGAGACTCAATTTATTAATTTTATTTTACAAAAATCTCAACTTTATTTACACAATAGTCTCCCCTTTATTGAATTTCATTTTATAATTTATTAATTAAAATTGAGCGTCCAACATTAATTTACTTTATTATCGAAATGCACAAGATTTATTGGACGCGGGAAATAAAATGTATAATTAATTAAAATTAATTTACGTTGAAAAGAGGGAGGGAAACTTATTAATAATTTGTCGAAACTTATCTGGTTGTACGTGGGCTTACTGGTGATATCGATCTCCGATTCGTTGCGGGCTTCTTGGACTCGATTTCGATCCTCTTCGGTAAATCCTCACGGGCTCCTTGGACTCGATGTCAATCCTCTACAGTAAAATTCTCACGGGTAGATGTTGTATATCAAACCACCACACTCACTCAGTAATCAAATTTGGTTTTTCTTTAACCAGACGAAGGAGTCTCACAAATCTCCTTAATTAATTAATTCGAATCAAAACCAGAATCACTGATAAAATTAATAATTTAGTTTTAATATAAATATAAGTTTCAATAGACAAAATTATTCAGGTAACAGCTTAAACGAAATAGAACTGATTACTGGGCTAAATGACTAGATATAATGAACTTATCGTTAGGCCGACTCATATAAATTGTAATGAGTCCTGGTGCTAGAGTAGGGACCTCGCTAAGCGTCATCAGTCCACTCTAGGTGATGGACAGAGCCTAAGTCCTCGAGCAAGTGTTTGCTGGCCCTTTTATATGTTAATTTTAGAGGCGTGGAACTACCCCACTGTCGTCTAAATTCAAGTAGAATTTGATCTAGGGGTCCTCTGACATGGCCCCGAGTGACTGAGGAGTCTTAATTAACATATAATTGTTCTAATATATGGCCGTAGAATCTGTTAGATTTTGCGCTCGATTTTCAAGTCGTAAAATCAGAAACGCACGTTCACAATTTTATGAACAGTTATTGAACGCTCTTCTTAGGGCAACTTCATACAGAAAAAAAGGATTACTTAAACTAAGGAATTTACGTTCTTCCCAACTTTTTTCTTGAATCAAGCTTACATTTTGTTTTTGACTAAAACAACAAAGAAATTTGGATTTAGAAGCTAATTTCTTTATTGAATAAATAACTTCTCGATTCAAGAATAAAATTATTCAGTTTGAGAAACTTTTGTATTTGTTCAGAAACATTTCAGACTTATCTCAAGTATTTTTAACTTCCCGCTAAGAAAATTGAAAATTTTCGAAAATTCAGGAAGTTATTTGTTTTCTGTCCGATTTTCGAAAATCGAATTTCTAAGAGATCTTGACGTTTTGAGGTTCTGAGAAGCTATTCTGACTAAATTCAAGATGATGTCCGAGTGTATGTATGTATGTATGTATGTACGTACGTACGTATGTAAATATTCTGTAACTTTTGAACGGATAAACCGATTTTGATCGTCAAGGTGTCATTCGACGCGGCTTGTTAATGACTATCATCACTGTAAATTTAAGCTTAATCGGTAGGGTACGTTCGGAGATATTCCAAAAATAAAATTTTTTCGAAAATGTTTTTTTTTGATAACTTGTAATGTGCTCGATGGATTGATTCCAAAATCAACTGGGCTCTGAAACTTTATAAGCTGCGTCGAATAACACCTCAATCATCAAAATCAGTTCATTCGTTCGAGAGAAACCGTTATCGAAAGAATTAAAAAAAATTTTTTGAGGTGAAACTTCTTTACGGAGGCTAAAATTGAACGATTTGAGGAGGAAAAGAGGAGGTAGTGCCAGAGGAGAAACATTGCGTGAAAGTTTAGAATAGGCGAGAAGGGGAATTGCTTGTATAGCAAGCCGTATATATTTTAAAGAGTGGGGGGAGTTGAGAACAGTCGAGTAGAATAGACGAGTGAAGTGCGCATGCGTCATAATTCAACCACGTTCTTCATATATAAATATATATAAATAAATATATATAAATGAATATATATATAAATAAATATATATATATATATATATATACAATATTGACCATTAGATCTTGTCGAGTAGTATAGCTTCAGGAAAAAAAACTCTGAAAATCAAAATATGTATAACTAGTTTTCTACTAAATGTAAAAATATATGTATACTGATTGAATGTAAAATTATAAATATGTATTGTAAAATAAGTCACTGAAAAAAATATGGTCAGTATTTAAGAATTTATAAAGAATTTTTGTGTGTTCTGAAAATATCTATAATTGAAAAGAACTAAATAAAATAGTTAATAAAAAGTAATTTCTATAAATCAAGACACACCTCCATATAAATTACTGTATGAAATTCAATTTCTATAAATAAAGGTACACCTCCATATAAATTACTATATAAAATTTAATTGCAATAAATAAAAACATAAAAAATTAAAAATAACTGTAATTATAAAGGTATAAAATCATTTAAATATATTTAAAATATTTTCTTTAATTGAATAAATGAATGAACGAAAGTATGTAATTTCAAAGCGAACTAAAAAAAAATTACTATAAAAAAACAAATTCTAAAAACAAACATTCGCATAACTAAACATATATATAAGAAAATTAAGTATAATGAACATCTCGATAAATAAAATATGTATAAAAAATTAATTGTTTTTGAACATCTCTATAAAATATAATATCAAATTAAATTTGATTATAGATATCATATTCTATAAAGATGTTCAAAAACAGTTAATTTTTTATAGATATTTTATTTATAGAGATGTTCATTTGACATAATTTTTTTATATCCATGTTTAGTTATCCACATGTTTATTTTTAGAATTTTTTTTTTGTTCTCTTTAAAATCACATACTTTCATTTATTTATTTATTCAATTAAAGAAAATATTTTAAATATATTCAAATGATTTTATACTTTTATAATTACAGCTTTTCGAAATTATTTATGTTTTTATTCATTGGAATTAAATTTTATACAGTAATTTTTATGGAGGTATATCTTTATTTATAGTAATTATTTTTTATCAACTTTTTAATTTAGTTCTTTTTAATTATAAATATTTTCGAAAATATACTGTAACAGGGAAAATTTGAATTTTCCGCATTAAATTTTATTACTCTCTTCTATGAGAGCAATCGATAAAACCTATTCCTACCCCAGGGTTATCCGGGGTAGAGTCCCTGATAGCCACCCTAACCATAAGTTAACTACAAGCTACTGCCGTATTTTAAGGGTAACTTAAAGGTCAGTGTTGGAGAGCAAGCAGGTTACCTTTAAGTTAACAGTAAATTGTCTGTTAAGTTGAATTCAATTTCACTACAAGTATTACTATCAGACAATGACGTTAAGTTGATTGAAAGTTTCACTTTAAATTGACGACAAGTTTTTCTGGCAAGTTACATTCAAGCTACTGCCGTATTCTGAAGCCAACTTAAAGGAAAGTATTATACAGCCAAGGTTTGCCAGAAACTTTCTCGTTAAGTTAGCCGAAAGTGTTGCTCTACAACACTTGTAGAGCAATGTCTGGCTATCAGGGGTGCGACTGTCGTCCCGAGCGGGAATCGTAGGGGCTTGTCTGTCAGTCCCACCTAGTTGTAAGTAGGAGTTAACTATTTTCCGGAAGTTGCCGAATTCGGGCGAGTGGGTGCACAATTATAAGTGCAGGGTGAACAGAGGTCGAGACACACAACCGGACAGATCGGACGACCAGCCGGACGCTCTACACTCAGGTAATTATTCAATTTAGACTTGGATTCTTATTTTTTGGAACCAAGCTATAATCAACTGTAATTATTCGATACCAGGCCAATTGCCGGTATCTTTATAACAATTGACTAATTGATTTGGAAAAGCAGGTGAAGGAGAGAGTACGAGTAAAAGAATAAGCTGAAAAAAAGAAAGACCGAGGCGGAAGGAAAGAGGAGACGAGGAAACCCGACAAGGCGAGAAAAGAGGACCTGACGAGACGAAAAAAATACGAAGAGGAGCCGCACCAGAATTAAGTTCAGGTATTAATTAAATTAATTTTTCTAGGCCTAAGCCAGAACGTTAATTTAATTCAATCATTACTTAGTCGTTCATCGGGGTAATCCGCATCTAGGCCGTAATAATTAAGTAGTTATAAAATTTAGTAGATTAAAATTAAGCCAGACGTTGTCTAACCGGATCCAGGCCAAATTGCCGGGTCCAGGGCGTCGGTTATAATTCCAGGCCATCGCCGGAATTATCGCGTCGTAGAAATTTCTAGGCCGATTGTGTAGAACACAAGCCAGAAATTTCGTGGTCTAGTCCGCGTTGAATTAAAATTATGAATCAATTAAAATATATATTTAATCCATTTAAATTCAGAAAGTTAAATTAAACTCGAGTAATAAATAAATTGAAAAATAATTAAATAACGTCCGAAGTATATTAGTTGATTAATAAATAAAATTAATAATTAAATTAATTAATAAATAAAATTTATGATTAAATTAATTAATAAATAAAAGTACCGAAAATAAAATAATAATAAGGGAAATAAATATTGGAATAAAGGAGTAAATCAGTAGAAATAACGATGGCGGAACCTTGGGTTTAACGAGAATCGGGTGAAAGTGTCCCTGAAATTACTGACAAAACTCGAATTATATATTACTGAATTTACGGTTTATTATTGAATTTAAAATAAATTAAAGTATTAGTGAAGGTAAATAAAGAAATAAATTAATTAATTAATAATAAACATTTCCTAAATTTTAATTAATTAAATTATGGTAAGTGGCGGGAACGGCCAATTTAAATAGAGTGTGTGAACAAAATGTCCAGGGAACTCGAGTGAGTGTGAAAAGATTTTAAAATTAATATTGTAATAAATAATTAATTCGTGAGGTAAACGATTTTAATTAAAGTATCAGTCCAAAGGTAGTTGGCAATAATTTTAATCGAGTGAGAGTGTGTGTGCGATGCCAAGGTAGTGGCTATTTAGTCTTAAGTAATTTTGTAGCCAAAGGTAATTGGTAAATGTTATATGTTTTAAATATTATAAGGTATAAAGTTATAAGGTCTAAGGTTATAAGGTATAAAGTTATAAGGTCTAAAGGTTATAAGATATAAAGTTGTAAGGTATAAGGTCAAAGGTTTATAAAGTTAATAAAATTTATAAGGTTAATTGCAAGGTTTATAAATTGAATAAAGGCAAAAATTGTCATAATTAATAAATCTAATTTAATTATAAAATTATCCTTTCTCTTCCTACTCTTACAATGAAGTTTTACACCGACCCTGATTATTAAGAACCGGTTCTGGAAGACCGTTTAATCCTTCCAGTGGCGCCCTTAAAAAGGAATTTAAGGACGACCAGTGTAGCAGTACCCCTGTTATAATACACAAAAATTATTTACAAATTTTTAGATAGCGACCATGTTTTTTTTTAGTGGTTTACAAATCTAGAGATGTTTTTTATTGGGGCTTTTTTTTATTCCGTCATTTTACAGTTCATATTTATAATTTTACATTTAATTAACATAAATATATTTTGAAATATTGAATTTTCTTCTTACAATTTATTGTTTTTTAAATTTTTACGTTTGGTAGAAAACTAGTTATACATAGTTTTATTTTCAGAGATTTCTTTTTTCCCAATGCTATACTATCCAACAAGATCTTATGGCCTATATTGTATATATATTTATATTTATATTAATTTATTTATTCATTTATTTAGACCGACTTAATTATTAAAAAAGTTTCACTTCTATTGTGACCTTATGTCTGTGAGGCTCACTCGTTTTTTTTTTTAGTATTTTCGAAATTTCGCAAAAACGACTAGATAAATCAATCTCCAAATCTGATCAGCTGTAGAACTCAATAAAACGCGTCGATTGCCACCTTAACCGTCTCAATCGATTAATTTGTTCAAAAGATATCATTGGAGAAAAAATGGTAAAAAAAAAAACGAGTGAGCCTCACAGACATAAGATCACAATTGAAGTGAAACTTTTTTAATAATTAAGTCGGTCTAAATAAATAAATAAATAAATAAATATAAATATAAATATATATATTTAATATTGGCCATTAGATCTTGTCAGATAGTATAGCATTGGGAAAAAAGAAATCTCTGAAAATAAAACTACACTGTAAAAAGAGCGGTGTTAAAAATAGACTCATTTTAACTCCGCCCGGTGTAAAAATGAAATTACACCGGTGTAGGAGGAGTAATTCACTGGTGTTAAAAATACCGGTGTTAAAGCGGGCTAACCGGGGTAAAAGCGGAGTAAAACCCGTGTAAAAGCGGAGTAATATCGGTGTAAAAGCGGAGTGATACCTGTGTAAAAGCGGGGTAAACTGCGCCCGCTTGGAGCATTAACTTTAAAGATCATAAAACACAAAAAATGTCAGTTCTTTATGAAAATTAATAAAAAATATCATTTATTAACAAGTATGGTGATCGAGTAAGTAAAAGTATTCACAAAGTAAAATATTTTAACATCGGTAAAGAATGTTTACACTGGCGGCGGTGTTATTTTTACACCGCTTTCGGTGTTGAAATTTAACACCGCTGATTTTAACACCTACACCGCTTGGACTTACCCCGGTGATTTTTTACAGTGTATGTATAAGTAGTTTTCTACCAAATGTAAAAATTTAAAAAACAATAAATTGTAAGAAGAAAATTCAATATTTCAAAATATATTTATGTTAAGTAAATGTAAAATTATAAATATGAATTGTAAAATGACGGAATAAAAAAAAGCCCCAATAAAAAAAATCTCTAGATTTTTAAACCACTAAAAAAAAACATGGTCACTATCTAAAAATTTGTAAATAATTTTTATATATATTTGAAAATATTTATAATTAAAAAGAACTAAATTAAATAGTTGATAAAAAGTAATTACTATAAATAAAGATATACCTCCATAAAAATTACTGTATAAAATTTAATTTCAATGAATAAAAACATAAATAATTGTGAAAAACTGTAATTATAAAAGTATAAAATCATTGAAATATATTTAAAATATTTTCTTTAATTGAATAAATGAGAGTATGTAATTTTAAAGAGAACAAAAAAAAAAAATTACTATGAAAAAAAAAATTCTAAAAACAAACATTTGCATAACTAAACATGGATATAAAAAAATTATGTCAAATGAACATCTCTATAAAAAATTAACTGTTTTTGAACATCTCTATAAAATATGATATCTGTAATCAAATTTAATTTGATATTATATTTTATAGAGATGTTCAAAAACAATTAATTTTTTATAGATATTTTATTTATCGAGATGTTCAGTTTTACTCAATTTTTTTATATACTTGTTTAGTTATGCGAATGTTTGTTTTTAGAATTTGTTTTTTTATAGTAATTTTTTTTTCGTTCTCTTTGAAATTACATACTTTCGTTCATTTATTTATTCAATTAAAGAAAATATTTTAAATATATTTAAATGATTTTATACCTTTATAATTACAGTTATTTTTAATTTTTTATGTTTTTATTTATTGCAATTAAATTTTATACGGTAATTTATATAGAGGTGTGTCTTTATTTATAGAAATTACTTTTTATTAACTTTTTAATTATAGATATTTTCAAGTACACACAAAAATTCTTTACAAATTTTCAAATACTGACCATATTTTTGTTAGTGACTTATTTTACAATACATATTTATAATTTTACATTCAATCAGTATACATATATTTTTACATTTAGCAGAAAACTAGTTATACATATTTTGATATTCAGAGATTTTTTTTCCCGAAGCTATACTACCCGACAAGATCTAATGGTCAATATTATATATATATATATATAATATATATATATATATATATATTTATTATTTATATATATATATATATATATATATATATATATATATATTTATTTATATATATATATATATTTATTTATATATATTTATATATGAAGAACGTGGTTGAATTATGACGCATTAAAATATATAAGGCTTGCTATACAAGCAATTCCCCTTCTCGCCTATTCTAAACTTTCACTCAATGTTTCTCCTCTGGCGCTACCTCCCCTTTTCCGCCTCAAATCGTTCAATTTTAGCCTCCGTAAAGAAGTTTCACTTCAAAAACGTTTTTTTTTCGAAAACAAAGTCATCTGCAAGTATTTTCGAGCTCGAAGAGTTCGAAAATGTATTCACAACGAAAATAGCGGGAAGTTTTGGGGCTGTCCCACAGGGTCAACTGACAGACCAATTTTTTTTTTTGGTTTTTCAAGAAATAATTTTTCTTGCTTAAAAAAATTATTCAACTCGTTGTACGACTTATTTAACCCTCTGGAGGGTTGGAATGCTACTTTTTCATCTTCGGTAAAGAAGGAATTTTAATTTTTTTGATGTATAATGGGACTTGAACTGCTAACCCTTCGATTAAGAGCAGTTTAAGTCATGTGCTTTAGCCCGCTCGGCCACTACACGCATTTGGAAATAAAAATTTATTCTTTTACTTAAAGCTATTCAGTACTATATATACTCAAGATTAAGCTAAAAAAAATAAATCTATTGAATCCTAAACGTTGGAGAGAGTACGATATTTATAATAAAAGTAATTTTGCATTCATTTGTAAATCATCAAGTTTTCGTAATTTAAAAATATTTTATTTTAAATTATAATAAATAAAAAATATTTAATATTACAATTTTAATTCTAATGATTTTCTCTTTATTTTTTGTAATAGTTTTAAATTCAATGAATGCAGTTTTGAAATAAAAGTTGTTCAATTTTTATATTTATTTTTTTTTTTCATAATTCTACAAAATCTTACTGTTTGAAGCTTCTATAAAATTAATTAAATTAGAAAAAATCAGATAAAGTTCCACTCGGAAATTTCTAAAATATCTGAATTTATAATAAATAAAATACACATGTGCCCAAATATTTGCTGAACTTACAAATAATGATACACTAAAAAAAAAAATCGCTTTTTTCGCTAGCTGCTAACGATTTTTTTGTTAGTAGCTAGCACGGTGTACTTTTAACTCGGTGTGTAAGTTAACCACACCATTCGGTGCGATTAGCTAAAAACTCATACATCGTTCCATCATACAGTAATTGGGTTATTTTTAACTATATAGAAGAAAGGGCGGGAGGCAAAATGGACCCCTTAAATTTTTGGGGCCCATTTTGCCCTCAAATATTTCGAGGCACCATGCAGGCATTTTATGCAGTATTAATCAAAAGATTTGAAAAAATTCTGGTGTCATCTAGACACTTCAAAGACTATGATTCCGCGGTAATAAAAATTGTATCACCACTTTTCAAAAATTTATTCAATTAACATTTTTTTTACGGGTATGTGTTGTCATAAGAGTTGGTATAAAAGTTTGAATAATTAATCTATAAATTTTTGGTTTCTTGGAGCCCTATTTATAAACATACTCAAGAAGATAACGTGATGAAAGTTTATAAAATATTTTTATTTCATTGATTATCAATTTTTAAAGTAACAAAAAAATTAAAAATTTAAATAATGTATGTTAAATAATTTTTTTTTTTTTAATTTTAAGCTATTACTGTTTTCATATTTTTGTTAGGCATTATATGATTACTTTTTTAATTTTTTCATGTCACTTGTTCATAAATTTTTTGTAAACAAATGGATTAATTAAATATTTTTGAAAAAATTTTTTCCACCACTTTGTTAGCGTAAGAAAATAATGATTTTTAAAATAAACATTTTTTCTTAAAAACAATAATCTTATTGTTTATAATCGTTTTTTTCATATTTTGATTATTTAAATAAATAATTAAGGGATCATTTTTTTTTTAAATCATAATTTGCATTTCGAAATATGAAGGCTGTACATCTAAACCGGCTTAACCGGTTAAAAAAGTTAACCAGGTTAATTAGCTGGCTAGCTCGTCAGCTTAGCTAATTTAAACGGTTAACTTCATTAGCTTGGCTAAGCAGCCAAAGGCTTAACCAGTTAACTCAAATTAGCTAGGCTAATTAGCTGAGGGTTTAACCGGTTATGATGGTTAGTTTTTTTTTTCATCTATTCGCTACTTTATCTTAGAAAATATATAGGAAATATCATATTTTTTTAATTTTAGACCGAAAAAGCTATAAAAAAAAAATTTATACTACTAGTTCAAAAAAAATTTACTAGAACTTTTGAAATTATTTAATTAGAAATATATCGCGTTACTAATGCAAAAAGGGCCTATCTTAAATTATACGCCCTTTTGGCTCTGTAGAACCAAAAAGGCGTACTAAAAAATCTTTTTTTTCGGATACACTTGGAAATGTTACAGCAAAATACATCTAGAACAAAACGAAAAAAAAATTTTTTTGACATACGCCCTTTCGGCTTTACGAAAAAAAACCGGGTTTGTCAGTTGACCCTGCGGGTCAGCCTCAAAACTTCCCGCAGTTTTCGAGCTCGTTGAGCTCGAAAACATTGTCGAGAATACATTTTCGAGCTCTTCGAGCTCGAAAATACTTTTGAGTGCCTTTGTTTTTGAAAAATAACGTTTTTTACCATTTTTTCTCCAACGATATCTCTCGATCGAATTCACCGATTGCAACGGTTAGATGGCAATCGACGCGTTTCATTGAGTTCTAGAGCTGATCAAATTTTAAAATTGATTTATCGAGTCGTTTTTGAGAAATTTCAAAAAAACTAAAAAAAATGTTTTTTTTTAATTCTTTTGTTCACGGTTTCTCTTGAACGAATGAACCGATTTTGAAGGCTGAGGTGGCATTCGACGCGGCTTATAAAGTTTCAGAGCGGATTAGATTTTGGAATCAATCCATCGAGCGAAGTAAAAGTTATTCAAAAAAAACATTTTTGAAAAAATTTTATTTTTGAAATATCTCCGAACGTACCCTACCGATTAAGCTCAAATTTACAGTGATTATAGTCATTAACAAGCCGCGTCGAATGACACCTTGACGATCAAAATCGGTTTATCCGTTCATAAGTTACAGAATATTTACATACGTACGTACGTACATACATACATACATACACTCGGACATCATCTTGAATTTAGTCAGAATAGCTTCCTAGAACCTCGAAACGTCGACATCTGTTGGAATTTCAATTTTCGCAAATCGGGGTGAAAATAATAACTTCCCGAAATTTTTTAAAATCTTCGATTTTCTTAGCGGGAAGTTAAAAAATTTGAAAGCCAAAAGGGCGTATCATTTTTGTTCTTTTCAATTATTATTAATTTTTAGCGAAAAAAAATCAAGAGAACAGTAAAATAGATGACTTTACAACTCAATTTGAAAACAATTCTAATTGAAAAAAATATTAAATTAAATGAAAAAAAAATTCCCAAGCTGATCAGAAAAAAAGATTTTTCTATACGCTCTTTTGGTTCTACAGAGCCTAAAGAGCGTATATTTTAAGATAGGCCCTTTTGGCATTGGTAAAACAATATATTTCTAATTAAATAATTTGAAAAATTCTAGTGAATTTTTTTTGAACTAATAGTATACATTTTTTTTTATAGCTTTTTCGGTCTAAAATTAAAAGAATATAATATTTTCTAAGAAAAAGTAGCGAATAGATGAAAAAAAAAAATTAACCATTTAACCGGTTAAACCCTCAGCTAATTAGCCTAGCTAATTTGAGTTAACCGGTTAAGCCTTTGGCTGCTTAGCCAAGCTAATGAAGTTAACCGGTTAAATTATCTAAGCTGACGAGCTAGCCAACTAATTAACCTGGTTAACTTTTTTAACCGGTTAAGCCGGTTTAGATGAACAGCCCTACTAAATATAATGGCAAAAAAAAATTTTTTTGTCAACAATTTATTCATTTATTTATTTAACAATTTGTTACAAACAATTTTTTTTTTATTTTAATTTTGTTTTAGAACATAAAAAAATAACAAAAACAGCAACCTGCAACAATATGGGAAAAAATTTTTTTCTATTTTTTAAAAAACATTCGTATTTTGGAGCACGACAAATTGTAAGCTTACTATGGTACTAATCTTTTATATTGTAAAATGTTAAAATGCATGTATTTCATGAACAGTGGACTTTAGCAATATAAGTGTTATAAGCAATTTTATAGAGGATAAAATTTCCTAAAAGATTGGTCCTATGCATATTTTCTGTAAGATGAGCCGTTTCTTCACTATTAATAAAAATAAATGAAACAAGTAAAAAATTGTCTTTCGGTGCTGATATAATCGACGTGGATCGAGTTAGACCAAAACCGTTTTATACACTTTTAAAAAGCAACAAATACTTTACAAATAAAAACTGTTTTCAAAACGATAGCTCAAAATCGGGCTAAGTTATAGTAATTTTAAAGAAAAGTTATTCGATTTACATGCTTTTTAAACGGGAAAACTTTGATGCTTGATAGGAAGTACTTAAAATTAAAATTAAGAGCTGAAATTTTCAGGAAATTTTTCTCTTAACATAAATAACAAAATTTTCTTGTGTCCGCTAAAAAAAAAAAATGTTCGTTCCAAATGGAGCACCCTAAGATATATATATATATATATATATATATATATATATATATATATATATATATATATATGATCATTTATGATCAACACTAGAAATGATTTGATATTAAATACGAAAGACAAAAAGTCACGGATTTTCATGCATGACCGTGTATTAATAATGCGAAAACTCTTGCATCAATCATGAACGATCAGGCAGAGATTGTAAGTAACTACGTATGATTAAGCATGATAAGACATGACCAAACATTACCAGGGTATTTGACAATTTCACTACTTTATAAGTGAAAATCATTAATTTCCTAGGGAAAATTATAGTACTAAATTTATTGATAAGAATTCACTAATTTTTTTGTTCAAATACACTGATTATAAAGTGAATAGAGCTTCACTAACGTAATTAATAAAATTTTCACTGATTCATGTTAAGAGAGTACAAAGACTCGGATACAAGTCGTTGAATATACTCGTAACTCCACATATTTTTTCTGAAAAATATGTTCAAAAACAATTCAAAGTTATGGCATCATCGAATTTACTAGATTAAAAAAATGAAAAAAAAAAAAAAAGAAAACAATTTCTAATTCATGATCATTGACAAAATGTTGTATTTGGTGATTTTCATTGCTGTTATGAATGCTACCTCAATTTAACTTGTTTTATTGTTATTGAATAATATTTAGTGTCATTGTATATTAAATAAATGAAGAAAATTTTAGAATCGCAAAGAGATTATTTGTACACTACTCATATAACAATCTTTTTTAATTCCTGAGCAAGTCTGTTCTCAAGATCGATAGGTATTAGTGTCTTTTTCTACGCATGTGTCTTGCTGCTAATACTTATGACTAGATTTTAATTGCAAGCCTTACACAAGAAATTCATGCCAGATTATAGCTCAATTCTGGAGAGAGACTATAGTTGAAAATCAATGCAATGCTCAAAATTGACCATGAGCCGTGAGCAGATCTTGAGCAGGCCATGCGTAGGTACCGACTGTAAGTTACTGGTGCAAGAAATGCGTCAGCCACTGTTTCATTGCACGTGTTCAAGATATCTTCAATATTCTTGCGTACGATACCATGAGCAAGACATACACAAATCTTGATATAGGTTTCTCGATACACGATCTTGCGAAAGACATACGTAGAAAAAGACGGTAGATGCTAGGGGTATTGCTCAAGATACTTACTCCAGAATCTTGCTCAAACACGTCTTACAAGGGTATTCAAAGATGAAACTGATGCACAATTTGTCTAAAAATGAATTTTTTTAGAATTCTTTTCTGAAAATTCTCAGTTTTCCTTTATTAGCATTTCTATAATCCAACAACATTTAGTCGATAGAGATAGTTGATATCTATTTAGTAAAGGTGATTACAAACAACATGAAAAATACAGCATTTTTCGTGAAAGTAATTTAACGCGATTTTTTTTTAGTTTACTCCTTAAGAATCAATTTTCATATAAGGCCCCCAGTATGGAAAAAATATGAGGAGTAAAATCTACTGAACGAATGACCTTGTTACGTTTTTGTGCGCAACCTATTCTGCGCACCTTTCACTTTTCAGGCGTGAGTATTAAGACGTACATGGGGTATGCTAGTCTAGTCGAGAAGTTGATTTCCTGCGAAAAATAGTTACAGGTCTCCTACAAATATGGTTGATGGCTTAATCGATCCAGAATGGCGTCTAGAAAAAGCCGTTTTTTGGATTTTTTCTGGAAAAGAAAATTACAATTGTTCTTAACAAAAAACCGTTAAAAAAATTAGCTGTCCAGCTTTTTGGCGAAATCTCAAAAAGTATACGTGATAGCTCAAATATTAAAAAAGTTTCTGAAAAAGCAGAAACTTTTAGTAAAAAAAGTTCTCAAGTCCCTGAATTGTAGCTCTAATATTTATAATTTTAATTGAACGTTGAAAATCGGCTTTTGCGCGGCAGTTTCGGCTTGCGCGCGCCGCCACTCTGGTGAGCGTAGTTTTTAAATAATTTTTTATGGAATTAAATGTTAATTAAAAAATTCTGGTGTTATCTAGACACTTCAAAGTCTATGATTCCACGGTAATAAGAGTTGTATCACCATTTTTAAAAAAGTTCTTCAATTTTTAATCAACATTTTTTTTACGGGTTTGTGTTGTCATAAAAGTTTAAATAATTAGCCTATAAATTTTTTGTTTCTTAGAGCCCTTTTTATAAACATACTCAAGAAGATGACGTTATGAAAATTTATAAAATATTTTATTTCAGTAATTATTAATTTTTAAAGTAACAAAAAAATTCAAAATTTAAATAATGTATGTTAAGTAATTTTTTTTTTTAATTTTAAGCTATGACTGATTTCATATTCTTGTTAGGCATTATATGATTACTTTTCAAATTTTTTCATGCCATTTTATAAGCTTCATAAACTTTTTATAAACAAATAGATTACTTAAATATTTTTGAAAAATTTTTTTTCTCCATATTGTTAGCGTAAGGAAATGATGATTCTAAAAAAAATTTTTCAAAAATATTTAAGTAATCTATTTGTTTATAAAAAGTTAATGAAGTTTATAAAATGGCATGAAAAAATTTGAAAAGTAATCATATAATGCCTAACAAGAATATAAAATCAGTAATAGCTTAAAATTAAAAAAAAAATTATTTAACATACATTATTTAAATTTTTAATTTTTTTGTTACTTTAAAATTTAATAATTGGTAAAATACAAATATTTTATAACCTTCATATCGTCATCTCGTTGAGCATGTTTATAAAAAGGGCTTCAAGAAACAAAAAATTTATAGATTAATTATTTAAATTTTTATACCGCCTTTTATGACAACACAAACCCGTAAAAAGAATGTTCATTGAATAACTTTTTGAAAAATGGTGATACAACTTGTATTACAGCGGAATCATATTCTTTGAAGTGTCTAGATGACACCAGAAGTTGTTTAAATTTGTTAAGTAATATTTAATTGCATAAAAAAATTATTTAAAAACTGCGCTCACTAGAGTGGCGGCGCGCGTATGCCGAAACTGCTGCGCAAAAGCCGATTTTTAATGTTTAATTAAAATTATAAATATTGGAGCTACAATTCAAAGAGTCGAGAACTTTTTAACTAAAATTTTCTGCTCTTTCAGAAACTTTTTTCATATTGGAGCTATCACTTGTACTTTTTGAGATTTTGCCAATAAGCTGGACGGCTAATTTTTTTAACGGTTTTTTGTTAATAACAATTGTAATTTCATTTTTCCAGAAAAAATTCAAAAATGCCTTTTTCTAGGCGTCATTCCGGATCGTTTGAGCCATCAACCATATTTTTAGGAGACCTGTAACTATTTTTCGCAGGAAATCAACTTCTCGACTAGACTCAAATAGAATAAAAATATATTATTTAGGTATTTTCATTGATTCGTTTATTTAACATTTGATATGGTATTAATTTTTTTATGGGACTAGTAAGCCTTTTTTGTGCTCATTTAGACAGTCGATCTGAAGGAGTAAACTCCAATCGTGCGTCGGAGCTGACACACACACTTTTTTTTTTATCATCTCGTTTAAATACTCCGACTACGCTAACTATAAAGCTGAATTGTATAGAAGAGGACGTATTCGAATCGTGTCATTGAGATATTAAAAAATTTGTAATACATTAAAAAATTGTCAGTAGAATCTTCTGGTAAAATTAATTACCAGATAGAAATACCGATTGTGAACACCGAAATTGGAGTGAACACTTGAAATTTTCGGTATTAGTTTGGAATCAGGGTCAACCACATTTTTCAGAATTCCAAGTGCTTACACCTTAAAGATCCATAATTAAACTTTTTCCACGTGTTCAGCTACACGGCGGATTAAATTTTCTGTATGAGTTTATGTCTCTAACACCAGATATCTATCTGAACCTTGCAATTGAAGTGTGAAAAAATGTCAAAAATAACACAAAATCATGTGAATTTTCAAAAATAAAATTTTTCTAATAAATATAAGTAATTTTATATAATACCGTAAGATGGACGGTGGTGATAGAAAGGTCGATCTAAGAGTTACAAATAATTTTTGAACTCTTGTAATAGTGAAAATCAGCATATTTTTTGTTATTTCAGTATTTTAATGTGTACAACAGCTCACATAACATTTTGTTGCAAGTAGTTTGGATGGTATCTGCCTTCCCTTGCTAGTATAGTGTTTGGCAGAAACCCACAACACTGTTTTACACCGGCCCGTACTAGTAAGAGATGTAGTCTAAGGCAAGAGTGCGTTAACATAGCCTTACTGACGAGTCCGTTAACGTACTTAGGACGAAACTACAAACATTATGGCAAATAGGCATATACCTTAAGTTTTGGTGGTTGACTTAAGAGTCAATACATAGAATGAAAAGAAAAATATGTCAAATAGTGCAGTGTAGCACGGAATTGAAAAATCTCAAAGATAAATTCGAAATTAAGCATAATTTATACCTCAATTATATACCAAGGTTTATCAAAGCTTATATAACATCTATGTAAGCAAAAACAACTTAAATCCGCCGACAAATGCTTGGGATTAAACGTGGTCCCTAAGCCATTTGCCAGGTTTTGGATTTTTGCTTTTCGATATACCTGTTGACCCCACTTCCAAACAATTACCAAATTTTCTATTAACAGTCGTTTTTCTGTATGTTGTTTAAAAATCGTTCGATAGTTAAGTTTTTTAAATAAAAATGAAATTGAATTAATGAAAAAATTTGAAAATATAAAAATGTCTAATAACATGCTCCATGCTTACAATCAATAGATATAAGATGTATATTCGGTAGGTTAGTATTAGCAATAGATATTAAAGTTCTACGGAGACATGCTCAACATCCAATTTTCTACATCCAAAACGCGTTAAATTCGTTCAGTTTTTCATTAAAATCTACTAGTGTAATAAAAAAATTTGCTTTAAACATGCACTCTGATAGTACTTAATGCTGAATAATATGTTATAAATGAAATAAACGTACGTTATCAGAACCTCGGGCTGCGTGCTGAAAACAAATTTATTTCAATTTTAGGAAGAAATCAATGATTGGTTCAGTTTTGGTTTTTTTCTCTTCAAAATAAATAGAGAACATAACACATAGCGAGTATAAAAACAAAAAAAAACTTAAAGATTAGGAAAATATATGTAAATATATATATATTAGGGTGTGCCAAAAAACGAAGATATTTGTTTTTTTTTTGTTCTCACCCCAAAATATCTCAGAAAATGTCCCAACAAAGCTCCTGTTAAAAGCGGAGCTCAAAATTCCAATTCTAAGAGGTCCTCCATCGCATGTTAAGTTTTCCCGTTTAAATAACATGGGAAACGTGGTTTTTTATTACTTTTTTGTCCTGCAAACTATGAAAAACTTATTTTTCGAAAAAACGAATGAATGGACCTTTTTTATTAATAAATTTGCCACAAAAAATTTCATTGAGTCGAATTTCTATCTCCAATATTTGATTTGTTGTATAGCTTTGAAATTCGAATTTCCGGTTTTTTGCATTTTTTAGCTGAACTGTTAGAGTTAGACAAAAATTTTAAAAGGCAAATTTGTAGTGCGTTCAAAATTCTATAAAAAAGTTCCGGTCAATTTTTTCATATCATCAATAACAACAAAGTTACAGGCTCATTAATTTTTTGTTTCATTATCGATATTTCAGTTCGTAAAAGCAAAAATTTGAAAAAATAAATATTCATGAGCCTGTAACTTTGTTGTTATTGATGATATGAAAAAATTGACCGGAACTTTTTTATAGAATTTTGAACGCACTACAAATTTGCCTTTTAAAATTTTTGTCTAACTCTAACAGTTCAGCTAAAAAATGCAAAAAACCGGAAATTCGAATTTCAAAGCTATACAACAAATCAAATATTGGAGATAGAAATTCGACTCAATGAAATTTTTTGTGGCAAATTTATTAATAAAAAAGGTCCATTCATTCGTTTTTTCGAAAAATAAGTTTTTCATAGTTTGCAGGACAAAAAAGTAATAAAAAACCACTTTTCCCATGTTATTTAAACGGGAAAACTTAACATGCGATGGAGGACCTCTTAGAATTGGAATTTTGAGCTCCGCTTTTAACAGGAGCTTTGTTGGGACATTTTCTGAGATATTTTGGGGTGAGAGCGAAAAATAAAAAATATCGTCGTTTTTTGGCACACCCTAATATATATATATATATATATATATATATATATATAATATATTTACGATAAATGTAATCAGAGCTTTCCGGAAAGATCAGTCACCGCAACAAACATGCTTGCTGTCTTAATACTACTATACTCTTTTAGTATCCTTAAATTGATCCGAAAGGGGCTCAGAGACCTCGGTATCAAGACATGAAAAGTCATGAACAGGGTACAGAAGTTTGTGCTCAACAATAAGAATAAAAGAAAAGAATTCGCGCAAATTTCTTTAAATCAAATTGACAATCGCGAGCAAATTCATTTTTAGGTTTAACATATGAAGTTGTCAGTTTCATAGCAGATGGAAAGGACTTTCTTATGCAAATTGTTCATAGTCATAAGAATAGGTATAAGAGAGCGTTTTTCTATAAGGCAGCAATTCACGAGGCAAAATCACTTGGTTTGGAAGAATAAATCTTCTTATTAAATTCCCTAAAGAGGAGCTGAGTTTCTGGCATCGCAGATGCAGAAGGCTGTAATTTTTGGAACTTCCGTCTCCTAAGGCAACGAAACTTGGCTTGCTGTGCGTGCTAACCATCTCGTTGATGGAGCAGCTCAGCAGTAACGATTGGCGCTCAGGTGCAGCCCTCGGTAGAGTTGGGCTACCGGGGATAACCTCCTGAGCACTTAAACAAACAAAATAATAATACTAATAAAATAGCCATAATGTTCGATACTAATAAAAATAATATAAAGTTCGGAGAATCCAAGAAAACATCTCATATGCTCAGATTATACTTAAAATTTTGTTGTTGAATAGTAATAGAAATGTTTTTTTTTTTTGTTAATAATAATAATAAAATTTGTAAAGTTCGATATCATGTAAATGTTATCGTTGGCCAACTTTGATTTTTAATCAGTTGGTTGAACCTACGGAAAATTTTCTTCGATCCTGACGATTATAACTATCCCAACAAAGTGTAGTTTATGACGAAGATGCTGTCCAGATTTTTCTGTTCAGATTTTGCTGATTACTCTATAAAAAATAAGGTACTGACATAAAATTCCTTAAGATTTTGATAAATTTGCATTTCAGTGGAATCCAATTCGTTTGAACCAACAAAAATTAGTTTGTCTCAAAAAAAACATTTTTATTCAGTCAAAACCTGTACTCGATTATAAAGAATTGTTTAAGCATTTATATTAAAGTTTTTAGGTTTGACCATAATTGAAACAATATTTAATTGAATAGTAAAATATATTTCAATTAAAGTTTGAATGTACTTGATTTAAAATTAAAAGCTTGTTAAAGCAAACTCTTCAGTTTTAAGAAATTTAATTAAAACTCATAAAACGTTTGGTTTGACAATTTCACTCGTTTCAATAAAAAAAAAGTAGTTTAGTAGTTATACCGATCGTGATATTTCAACCAACGAGTTTCTTGGGAAGAGTACCCGATAAGGTTGTAGAAATAATTTCACGCATTCACATTAAAACTGAAAAATATTCGACAAGAATTCACATGTATTTGTAACAAAATATCAAACTATATTTGAATGAAATATTTATATTATTAATTCTGTAAAAAAAATTATTTTTAAAAAGAGTCACATATTTATCGTGATTAGATCAATGTATAAGCAAATGATTGTATAGATCCATTCAATATGGAAACAAAGTACTAGGAGCACAATCTAACGGAGACCTTCTAACTGGCTTCGTAGCGTATCGGCAAAGCGTCTGTCTCTCGCGCGTAGCGTGATAGGTGGGCTGGGTTCAAAACCTCTGTAGGGCAATTGCAATAATTCAGTTTTTAACTAAAAACTAAGCATGTTAGGATAATCCATTAAGTTCAATAATTGTACACATGTATCATGAATGTACACTTTATGCAGCACATAATAAATAATATAATAATGTAATATAATGATCCCAATACTTAATGCAAGAAAAACAAAGTGAGAGAAAAAAAAAGTTTTTTTTTGAATGAATTATTAATAAAATAGTTAAAGGCACTATTCATTTGATTCAGATTACTGTTTTTTTTATTTTGGATCAATGCAATACAGAAATTTGAAATAACTTGACTTTTGATTGAAACAATTGCAAGGACAGTTTCTATGGACCTAAAAAATTATTACTTTTAAGGAGGTATGGGAGTTAAATCGAAATAATGAGATTAATTTAAAATTTTTAAGATCGATAAAAATATATTTAATACGTGTTGTGTTAAAATATCAGAGACCTAGGGTTCATAGTTTATTTATAAAACAAGATCAAATATAGGTCATTTAACATTGTACTGATATATCAGATCTCACACCTACTCTTGTTTTGATAAATTTCATGATGAAAAAATAATGAGAAAGCTTGGAAAAACTCAGTATAAAAAAAAAAAATTTCAAAAATTATTGAAAAAAAAAAATCAAGTTGAGGGTACTTAGTTATAAAATTAATTCAGTTTAAGAAATCTAAATTTTAAAAATAGTCAGCCATAGCAAATGTGGGTTATGTTGACGGCAACGTTGTAAATGGTGGGTCACGTGGGAAATTTAAAGTTTCAATGAAATAGATTAGCGGAAAAGTCAAATAGGTAACGGAAAGTATTATAAAATTTGTATTATTTATTGTAGAACATAACATAAATATTTACGTAGTTAAAAATAACGTTTTTTTGCATTACTCATTTTCTTTTTATTATTCAAAAATTTAGCAATGAACTAACACTCGGTCTGAATAGCATTATTTGTAAACATAAGACACACGTCCACATCACAAACACGAATAGAGCAGTCGACGCATGCGCAACCGCGGTAAAATTTGCGGTGTTGCCAAACTTTTTGAAAAATATTTAAAATTAAAAACCTTATGTTACGTTCTGGCTCTAATTAAATTTACATAAAAATTTTAGAAAATTTTTTTTTTGAAGTCTCGAATTATTTATTCACCACGGTGGGCGAATAAATGGTTCGACACTTTTTAGAATCATAAATAAATAATAAATTAATAAATCATTACTTTGTTGGCGATAACATTTTTATTCATCACCAACAATGTAACGGAAATCTCTTGCGATAAGAGAATCACCGTGGCTCGCGGATAGTCTAAACAGATGACGACGCATGAGACCCGGGCCACGACGATTCTCCATAGGAAACCTGAGATGCAACGTTAACACTTTGACGAATGTACTTAGTCGAGGAGCTGAAGAATCAGGGTAGTCGATCGCGAGATCTCAAAGAGCACGAAACTCTGTACAATTGACTGACTGATTCATCTGTCTCCACCGGTTTAAAGGAATAAAACCTAAAATTTAACCTTTATATAAATCTTTTGTCTAAGAACCTTAAAGGGGCGAGCGCTTACTAGCTGTTCCACCCTTCCTTTGCTCAGAGCGCTAATCAGCAGTTCGGGCTCCTTCACCACCTATCATAACAACCTTTATGCCTCGAGGCCGACGAAGCAGGAGATCAGGACGTACTGTACAGCTCGGTCGCGTAATTCAAGGCGTTATCGCGGACCTTACACAAGGTCGACCGAGAATAAGATCTGAGGAAGTCCTTATCGAGCCGGTAACGCTAGTAATACCGCGAGTGGTCGCCAACGATTCGATTGAGATATCAAAATCATGTGCTGTTGAGCTTCCGAGCTCGTGTGTTGTTGAGCCTCCGAGCTCGTGTGCTGTTGAGCCTCCGAGCTCGTGTGTTGTTGAGCCGTCGAGCTCATGTGTTGTTGAGCCTTCAGGTTCTGGCGGTTTGATCGACCAGTTACAATCACTTGTCCTCACGGAGGAGTCGAATCTCCAGAGTTCAGCCTGTTCGACCTCAGACGAGGCACCGAAGAAAAACCCGGTCTTCTGGACTGGCATCAGCGAGGGTTGGCAGTTGGTTTCTGTGGACGTTCCATCCGTCCATCCACTCAGCGGAAGCATCCCATTCCACGACCCACGGTACGGGTACTATTCTGAGGCCTATTTCAAGGCCACCGGCAGAGACGCATACGCACCGGCGGAGGAGAAGAAGTTACTCAAGAAAGGGATTATTTGGGCCGACTTATGGGGCCCATAATCTCCACCATGGTAAGTGACTAAACTTTTTGCATAAAATAAAGGAAGGTCAACAGCTGACGCACCTGGGGTCTATCGACACCCTAACGACGTCAACCTGGTCAAAGAAAAAATTATTCTGTCTGATAATAGATAAGCCAGAATGTAACACTTATTATTTTATTTAAATTTAAAATAAATTATCAATTATTTTATAATAATTCCGTTATTTAATGCATAAAAGATTATTTCGGTAAGCTAAATGTCATTAAATCACTAGTAAAAGCTTGTTACGTTTTTTGAAGGTACAGTCTCGAGCTAAATTAATCCTTCTCAAGTCACGTACTATGGTATATCTATATATATATATGTATTGCGAGATAAAACGCAGTAAACAGACTGTACGTCCCAAACCTCCTTAACACTTAAATTCAATTTTTCAATAAAATTATGACTTAACTAGAAATGCATACCTTCAATCACTTTACAATTCGCTTTAAGTAAAATTTTATATGAATTTATATAAAACGGAAATCATTATTTTATCAACAGCATCAATGACTTGAAGTAATGACTTTTTTAATTTCCCGCTAAGAAAATTGAAAATTTTCAAAAATTCGGGAGGTTTATGGTTTCGGTTCGATTTTCGAAAACCGAATTTCTATCAGAACTTGACGTTTTGTCTAAATAGATAGTTCAACTACTACTGCTACTTTAGTAAATTTTAAAATCCTCGCGAAAATATGAAAATTTTACGATTTCATAATTTTTTTCTTTTAATAAGGTAACCCGTGATAAATAAATTATACATGGCCATGTATGAAAATTGGTCAGTTGCCATGTATGACCATACACGGCCATGTATGTAAATTGGCCAGGTATGGCCATGTATGACCATACATAGCTTGATACGGCCATATATGAGTATGTATAGAAATTTCAACTAAATTAAAAAAAAAAAATTTTTTTTTTTTAAATTATTTTGGCGACGCCGAGATTATCAGATATGCGAATAATTGAATTCCTAATCGAATTGGAAATTTTTAATTCAGAGAAAAAACGCTGCACTTACTAATGACCGCACCCGCTTTAGTAGGATTCGAACCCGAGACCTTCCGTACGAGAGACCAACGCTTTGGCGACTAGGCTATGCAACCTACAGTTACAACGGAGTTTAGTTGTGCTACGTAAGATTAAAAGAATGTAATCACTTTCGGAAAAGCAAAATTTAATCATCAATATGCTTTTAGTGATATCAAAAAAATTTCCTTTTTTTTTACACTACAACATGTTTAAAAGTAATTGTAATAGTCAGCTCAAATTTTTTATATAAAGAATCTGTATGTCTATATATGGTCATATATGCCCATGTATGAACTATATACGGCCATGCATGGCCATACATGTTTCATTTTCACGGGTAAATATATCGTTGAAATTATATTAAATATAGTTTAACAGATTTTCATTTTAAGAAATGTATATCATACACGGAAAAAACAATAGAGTAATGGCAATTCTCTGGGATAGTGCTGAGTTCTTTCTGTAAAAAAAAAATTTCAGACAGTACTGTATGCTATCTAGACTATATCCACTACTGTCCGGAAAAGTACTCAACACTACAACTACCCGTGAAAAATGAATCATACATGGCTATGTATAGCCGTATATGGTTCATATATAAAGCATATATGGCCATACATGGGCATACAAACTTTTTTAATACAGTCATGCACGGCCATATATGAATCATGCAAGGCCATGTATGACCATACATGGTTTTGTATGACTATATATGCCCATGTATGTCCATGATTAAGTAAACATATATGGCCGTATAAAGTCCATGTATGGCCATACATGGTCATACATAGTCATGAATGACTATTAGGGTGATTCAATAAATAACAAATTTTTTTTTTGCTCGAAAACAGGTCCAAAAGTTTCATTTAGATAAAAAATGACGCCTGTGCAAATAAGAGCTTTTAATATTAAGATTAAGAGGTTCCGCATTGCATTTTTCTATTTTCCATAAGAATAACATGGAAAAAATTTTTTTTGTGTCTTCTGATTTTTATAAGTAGCTATCGATGCGTCATAGGAATAATTGGCAGGCATATTTTTGTATGTAATTGAATGCTCTACAAAAAAAGTTTCTTATCAGTTTTTTAAAAATCTATTTGTTCAAAAGTTATTCGAGGTTGAAGTCGAATTCATATTAAAATTTGAGATCTTTTTAATTTTCCGGCGAAACTATCAGACCTATTACAAAATATCATAGAACCTTTTTTGTAGACAATTTTATTTCCTAGAAGTGATTCCAGTAAAGTTTTTTGAATTCTACATTGTTTTCTAGTTATTTCTATTTTAATTTCAAGCTCTTAAAATCGATCAGAAGACTATTTTTTTATGAGCTTAACATTAAAATGAAAATAACTAGAAAACAATGCAGAATTCGAAAAAACTTTAGTGGAATAACTTCTAGAAAATAAAATTGACTACAAAAAAGGTCCCATGATATTTTGTAATAGGTCTGATATTTTCGCCGGAAAAATAAAAAGATCTCAAAATTTAGTATGAATTCGACTTCAACCTCGAATAACTTTTGAACAAATAGATTTATCAAGAAATGATAGAAAACTTTTTTTTGTAGAGCATTTAATTATCTACAAAAATATGCATGCCAATTATTCCTATGACGCATCATTAGTTACTTATAAGAATCAGAAGACGCAAAAAAGTTTTTCCATGTTATTCTTATAGAGAATAGAAAAGTGCAATGCGGAAACTCTTAATCTTAATATTAAAAGATCTACTTTGCACGGGCATCTTTTTCTATCTAAATGAAACTTTTCACCTGTGTGCAAGAAAAAAAAAATTGTTATTTTTTGAAGCACCTTAATGACTATATATGTCCATGTATGTCCGTGATTAATTAACCATATATGGCCGTATATGGTCCATGTATGGGCATATATGGCCATACATAGAAGCGTATGACTATTAGGTGGGTCAAAAAAAAAAAATGATTTTTTTTTTAGGTCCCATCGTCTCAAAAGTTTCTTTGGGACCGAAAAAGAATCCTCCTAAAAAATCAGCTCGACATCTCGAAAATTGAGCTGGCGGTATACAAGTTCATTTTCCCATTTAAAATTCATGTAAAAAATTTTTTTTTTAATTTTTCGAGGAAAAATGAAAGAAAAAATTTTTTTTTCCAATTTCGACTTTCATACCTAGTAGGAAATTAAATTCCCTACGAAAATGTCTTGAATAGTCATGCTCGTAAGTACAATATAAAAAAAGTTACAAGCCCCCAAGTTTAAAAAAAAAAAAAAATTTTTTTATGTATAATTATTGTTTTTACTTTTTTTTATTTGTTATTAATTGGGTGTTTTTTTTCTTCGAATTTTAATTTGCAATCTTCTATATAAAATCTATTTTTATGCAAGAAATATTTATTTATTTATAATAAATAGAATTTATAATTTATAAAATTAATTATTGCTATACGAAAAACTTTTTTTAACTTCCCGCTAAAAAAATTATTAATTTTCAAAAATTCGGGAAGTTATTGGTTTCACCCCGATTTTCGAAAATCGAGTTTTCATCAGATGTCGACGTTTTGAGGTCCTAGGAAGCTATTCTGCTTGGATGTAAACTCTTAATATCTTTTTAATGAACTGTCCGATTAAAATGTTTGAAGTGGCAATCAAAAGAGTTTGTTGGCCGTCAACTTTTCTGAAAATTTCAAATCGATCGATCAAATAGACTCTAAGATATGGAAGAAAAACTAAAAAAAAAAAAATTTTTTTTCAGTTTTTTTGAAATTTTTCAGAAATGGCTCAATCGATCAATTCCAAAATCTAATCAGCACAAGAATTCAATAAAACGCGTCGATTGCCGCCTCAATCATCTCAATCGGTTTATTCGTTCGAGAGAAATCGATCGAGAAAGAAATGGTGAAAAACGGTTTTCTTCTATTATCTTCGAAGCGACTCATCCTATCAATTCCAAAATTTGATCATCTCTAGAACTCAATGAAACGCGTCGATTGCCGCCTCAACCGTTTCAATCGGATAATTCGTTCGTAAGATATCGTGGGAAAAAGAAATTCTAAAAAACGGTTTTTTCCGAAAACGGCATACAATAGTATTTTCGAGCTCGAAAATGTATTCACAACAATGTTTTCGGCTCAAGGAGCTCGAACACAGCGGAAAGTTTTAGGGCTGGCCTGCAGGGTCAACCGATAGACAGATTTTTTCTTTCATTTTATATGCATGATAAAATAATAATTTCTTGCATAAAAATAGATTTTATATAGAAGATTGCAAGTAAAAATTAGGAGAAAAAAATACCAACAATTAATAAAAAAAAAGTAAAAACAATAATTATACATATTAGGGTCACAAATGAGTTTCCGCCGTTTTTTAACACAAATTAAATATTTATTATAGAAGAACGGTAATATAAATTTATTTAAAATATTGCCCATCACTTGCAACCACTTTTTCCCATCTCTCAGGCAGCATTCGAATCCCACGTATGAAGAACTCCTTGTCTTTTGAGGCTATCCACGAATCAACCCAATTTTTGGTATCCTTATAAGGTGTGAACCGCTGCGCCGTCAGAGCATGTGCCATGGACCGGAACAGGTGATAATCGGACGGTGCAATGTCTGGTGAATACGGCGGGTGGGGTAACACTTCCCAATCAAGTGTTTCCAAGTACTTTTTCACGGGAGCCGCAACATGTGGACGAGCATTGTCATGCAGAAGAATAATTTTTTCGTGTCTAGAATAGTATTGAGGGCGTTTTTCCTTCAGAGCTCGGCTCAATCTCATCAATTGTGTTCGATAGAAGGCTCCAGTAATTGTTTCGCTCGGATTAAGCAACTCATAATACACTACACCTAGCTGATCCCACCAAATACACAGCATAAGTTTTTTTCCGTGAATATTCGGTTTTGCTGTTGATGTTGACGCGTGGCCAGGTAATCCCCATGATTTTCTTCTTTTTGGATTGTCATAATGTATCCACTTCTCATCACCAGTTATGATACGATGTAAAAAACCCTTTTTTTTATGTCTAGCTAGCAGCATTTCACTTAAGCATAATCGGCGTTCAATATCTCTCGGCTTTAATTCGTACGGAACCCAATTTCCTCGTTTATGAATCATTCCTAATGATTTTAAACGATGTGAGACTGCTTGCTGAGTGACTTTTAATGTTAGAGCAAGTTCTTTTTGTGTTTGAGATGAATCTTCCTCCAATAATTCCTCCAATTCTGCATCCTCGTAAATTTTTGGCCTTCCACTGCGATCTTTGTCTTCTACGTCAAAATCACCGTTTTTAAACTTTTGAAACCACTCTCGACACGTTCTCTCACTCAAAGCACCCTCACCATACGCTTCTACGAGCAATTGATGCGCCTCAGCAGCAGATTTCTTTAAATTAAAGAAGTAAACTAATATTTCCCGCAAATGACGCTTACTTGGCTCGAATTTTGACATTTTTAACTTACAAAAATTATATTTTACCAATATAAAATCAATGATATTAATAGGTTATGTTGTTCTTGAATGTCCAAACTATTTTTTAAGCCGGTTATCATCTGCGAAAGCGAACCGAAACTCCGTGCCGCGCCATCTACAATAAAACGGCGGAAACTTATTTGTACTCCTAATACAAAAAAATTTATTTTTTTTTTAACTTTTTTTATATCGTAGTTGCGAGCATAACATTCATGACATTTTTGTAAGGAATTTAATTTTCTATAAGGGTATGAAATTCAAAATTGGAAAAAAAATTTTTTTTTATTTTTCCACAAAAAACTGAAAAAAATTTTTTTTACATGTATTTTAAATGGGAACATGAACTTGTAAACCGCCAGCTCAATTTTTGAGATATCGAGCTGATTTTTAAGGAGGATTTCTTTAAGGTCCCAAAAAAACTTTTCCGACTGATACCTAAAAAAAATCATTTTTTTTACACACCCATATTCATACGCTTCCATATATGGCCATACATAGACTATAAACGGCCATATATGTTTAATAACTTACAGAAATGCATGGTCATGTATTGTCACACATAGCTTTGTATGACCATACATGGACTATATACGGCCATATATGCTTAATTAATCATGGGCATATATAGTGATACAAAACTATGTATGGCCATACATGGCCTTGTATGATTCATATATGGCCATGCATGACTGTATTAAAAAATTTTTTATGCCCATATATGGTCATATATGCTCCATGTATGGCCATGTATGATTCATTTTTCACGGGAAGTAACCCCTCTATCGGCTAGGCCCTCTTTATCGGCCACTAAGTCGAAAAATCAATATATTTCCATCATAAGTACGTATTCATGCGTAAATGGTTTTGAAAAAAAAGTAAAATTAATCTAGTTTAGATTAAACATCCTTTGATTATTGTAAAAATTCATTTTATAATTCAAAAAAAATAGCAGTGCGTCAGATGGGATTTCTGGTGATTTCTTATCAGTTAGGTTAAGATTTCTTGTTTTTTTAATAACCTATTACTAATTAAAAATAACAATAAAAGTCCGATTTTTATTTTTGTAATCTTATTAGTTCGTTTCATAGTAATTTTAGGAGTTAAAAATTGAAGGGGTTACATGGGTTTCGTGGGTTCAAAAAATCGATTTTTTTTTTTGACTCATTAATTTCTACAACATCTCAAGAATATTGTCCTAAATTTTCAAGTCGATCCGAATAATAGTTTTGGAGATACAACCTTTGGAAGGTGTGCGCTTTAAGTCAGGTATAGAAGGGTCAGCGCGCCTCAGGTATAGTGAGCAGCTGCTCGTCTATTGTTTGTCTGTCATTGATGTATATTACTTTCACTTCCTAAGAAAAACTAGTTTGAAATATTTTATTTGGTGATTACTTCTTGAAGGACGAGGTTCATTTGAGGTTATCTCAAGTTTCTATCATATAATTTATTAAAAACGTGGTATTATTTGTGGTTATCTAGTGTCATTTGTGAAGTTGATAAACAATGCATAAAATTTCAAGAAAACAGTTAACCCTTGGAGCTCGTAGAAAAGATAGACCGAGAAAAAGGAGACAGTCCTTTAATCCTAAAGATCCGGAAACTGATGATAGTTCCTTCACGAGCACCTCAGCAAAAAAATTAAAAGGTGATGATAAAGAGCACGTGCCAGAAGAGGATACGCTCCAATATTCAATCATAGATTTTGCCTTGGTTTTCTCAACTCTCTTATCGTTTGTGCGGTGTTCTAACATTATTGACGATGAAGATGAAGATCAATTGTGTAATGGTAAAGTACAATTTAAGCAATGTTCGAAATTTGGTCTGGGATATAAAATCGTAGTAGAATGTGAACGATGTGATCCAAAATATATTTTATCTTGTCAAAAAATCGGAAGAATGTATGAATTAAATCGCCGGTTCATTTTTGTTATGGGAATATTGGGCTTAAGGCTCGCCGGATGCAAGAAATTCTGCGGTTTGATGGACATAAGCAGTTTATTTTTAAACCAGTCTACATACGATTTTTATATTGATAAAATACATGAGTGTATTGAGACAGTTACTCAAACTCTATTCTCATCTGCTGCTGAAGAAGAAAAACAATTTTCAAATATTGAAAACGATTTACAAGATACGACAGATGTGAGTGTTTCCGGTGACGGTACCTGGAAGAATATTGCGGCATTGGTCGCTGCTTGTATCTTCAATGAAGGAACATCAGCTTTATTATTGATTATGTACGGTATGGATTTAAAATTAGGCCGAAACTCCCACAAATATGCCCGAATTTCGGATGAAAACCGTGTGTGCGCAGCCGAAAAAAAATCTGCGAGCGAGACTCGCGAAGCCAGAGTCCGTCATCGACAGGTGCAAAAGGATGCCCTGGACATTGCAACTGCTGCAGGATCTTTACTTTATGGCCCAGGAATCGACGATTCACTGTAAGTTACAAAAAAAATTTTTTTTTCCACTTTTATTGTTACTCAAAACTTTAAACGCGTTTTTCTCGGAACCGTGTTTTCAAAGTCGGTTGTCAAATGTTCTCGGAAACTACTCAACCGATCTTGATGAAATTTTACACAGGTGTTCGAGATACAATTTACTCGTGCTTGGACGAAGGATTTTTTTTTTTTTTTTCAATTACAACTATTTTAAAAAAAACAAAATGTCAAGCAAATTTGACCGAAATTTTCATTTTTTTGGAAAAATGTCTGCCAAAATTCCAATTTTTACTTTTTTTTTCTTTCCTTCGTTCAAGCACGAGTTTATGGTCTTAACTAAAACACTTATCTTTGTTTTTTCATTTTAGATGATTTTGTCAGAAGTTATGCTGACAACGCGGACGCACCTTTTTTCCGAGGGGTCACCGGAAATGACGTCACAATGGAGGAGTTTTAATTTTTTTTTTTTGAAAATTTCAGAAATTACTCTTTAAATATGTATTTATAAGACAGAAAAAAGTTTGTATTAAATAAATAATTTTTTACATAGAAAAAAAAATATTGAAAATAGGCCTTTTTTTACCCGACGAAATCCATGTAACCCCTTAATGATTTTTGCCTAATTTATATTAAAAATAGGGTGGCCGAATATAGATACAAGAAAATTACCTCTGTATGCATTATCGGCCACCTTAGTTTTAGATTTATTGAGGTTATTAGCATTTATAAGCAAAATAGTCAATTTAATTTGTTAATGTCAAAATAAATAAACAAATTGATTAAGTTATATTTCAAAATAAATATAAATATTTAGAATAGATGTAAATAAATTATATACACCCAATCAGCTAAAATTTTATCTATAAGGTGGCCGATAGAGGGGACAGCTAGGCCGATAGAGGGGACATCAGGAATTGAAGTTATTTTCATTTATTATTTAATTTTTAATAAATATTTTTGCATATGTTTTTTTTTTTTAATTTGAAGTTAAATGTATAAGCTTCAAGGTTCTATCACTGTTTTATATATGAATTGGTTTTTTATATTTTAATTCTTAATTCGAAAAAAAAACTACGCTTAACTGGTCGATAAAGGGGTCACTTACTTTAGATTGAAAAATATTCCTATTTTAATAACTAAGACTTGTTTTGTGGATTTAATTAATTTTTATTTGCCAATATCATAGCTAAATAGATTTTACTTTGAAAACTGTTCAAGTACTGGGTACTTTACCCTTATGATGTTTTCTGGAATTTTATCATCAGTTTTATAATATAAATATAATTTCACGGTATCAAGTTATATTTTTTCGAAATCTTACAGTGAAGAAAGAATCTAAATATTTTGGTTATCAGTAAAAATAAATAATTAAGACGTCTGATTTTTTTTTCGAGTTTTCTTATTTGGTTTTAATTTATTTAAATTTATATATTTTTTTACTGTAAAAGTAAACAATACAACATATGTTGACTGTCGATGAATATGGACTCTTTGAAATAATATTTATGATAAATTGGCGAGAAATTGAAAATAAGGTTCAGTAGTTTTTTGACTAGAATGCGGATGATATAATTATTGTTGAAAGTGTAAAATTTTATATTAAATATATATTTAAAACACATATAGAAAATATGAATTTGTGAAAATTTAGACTCATAGAAAAAAAATCAGATGTATCGATTATTTATTTTTACTTATAACGAAACCATTTAGCCTCTTTCTTCATTGTAAGATTTTGAAAAAATATGAATTGATACCGTAAAATTATAAAACAGATGATTAAAATCCGGAAAACATCATATTAAGTTGAAATTCGACAGTTTTAAAAATTCATAGCTCCAAAACCAGGTCAAAACCAAAGTTGAAATTTTCAGAGCTCTTCGGGAACAGAATTATGTATAATCTCTAAAATTTTTAAAAGATTTCGAGTTGATCTAAAAACAGTGATTTTTAAAATATCGATCGGCCTTATGTTGCTGTATTTTGAAAAAGTAGCAGCAATCAGCAAAAAAAATGGGTGGAAATCAATAGAGCATACTTCAACGAAAAATTTGAGCTCTTGATCATCCCTCTACTCCGTAAATTATAGATTTGAGAGCACTTTGAAAATTGGAAAAAAATGATTTAAATAGTGGCTCAGTTGAAAGCCCACAGCTAAGCCGGGATATAGTTCAAATCAACGAGGTATTTTGACTTCCCGCTAAGGAAATCAATTATTTTCAAAAAATTCAAAAAGTTATTGTTTTCACCCCGATTTTCGAAAATCGAGTTTTTATCAGATGTCGACGTTTTGAGATCCTAGGAAGCTATTCTGACTATTTTCAGAATGATGTCCGAGTGTCTGTATGTATGTAAATTTTTAACTAATAAATCGATTAGGATGGTTAAGGTGGCAATCGAAAGTGCTTGTTGGCCATCAACTTTTCTGGAAATTTCAGATCATTCGATTAAGTAGATTCGAAAATATCGGCAAATTACGAAAAAAATAATCGGTCTGTCAGTTGACCGTGCGGACCAGTCCCAAAACTTCCCGCTGTTTTCGAGCTCGTTGAGCTCGAAAAAATTGTTGTGAATATAGTTTCGAACTCTTCGAGCTCGAAAATACTTTAGTATGCCGTTGTTTTTGAAAAAAAAAAACGTTTTTCATTATTTTTTTCTCAAACGATATTTCTCGAACGATTTAACCGATTGAAACGGTTGAGTTGGCAATCGACGCGTTTTATTGAGTTCTAGAGCTGATCAGATTTTGAGATTGATTGATCTAGTCGTTTTCGAGAAGTTTCAAAAAGACTGAAAAAAAAATTTTTTTTTAATTCTTTCGTTCTTGGTTTCTCTTGAACGAATGAACCGATTTTGATAGTCTTTCAAAAGAAACCGTGAACGGAAGAATTAAAAAAAATTTTTTTTTTGAAATTTCTCAAAGACGACTAAATAAATCCATCTCAAAATCTGATTAGCTCTAGAACTCAATAAAACGCGTCGATTGCCACCTCAATCGTCTCAATCGGTCAGTTCGTTTGAGAGATATCGTTAGAGAAAAAATGGTGAAAAACGTTTTTTTTTTTTTTTCCAAAACAACGGCATACCAAAGTATTTTCGAGCTCGAAAATGTGTTCACATTAATTTTTTCGAGCTCAACGAGCTCGAAAACAGCGGGAAGTCTTGAGGCTGGCCCGCAGAGTCAACTGATAGACCGATTTTTTATCTTGAAAATATAGTGTTGACAGAGAAAAATGCCGTCTTGATCGAAGCTCTAAGTTATATAGGAGCTAAGGTATAAATTTTTGAAAATGACGAAAAAAAAACAACTTTTATCAAGTTTCGAAAAATTCTCCAGCGGCTTGATTTGATCGTATCGAGCTAAAAGTTTCAGGATTTTCTCATTCTCTAACCTACTTTCGAAAAAAAAATCGGCGTTGACATCGGTGATCCACTAGCGCACAATTGAGTCGGAAGGTAATGGAGTTACCCATATATATTGTGACGTTTCATTGCCGAAGAGGTGGAGTTGGTGGTGGAGTAAGTGTGAGTCTGTGTGTTAGAGAGGGATAGAGTACTATGCGTGTCGAGTCGAGTGTGGTAGATGGTGAGCTGAGAGTATGGAGAATAAGTTTGTGGTAAGTTGAGTGTGCGGAGGAGTACGTGTACGGTGCCCGGTACGTTTTGGAGCGTCTGTGTGGTAGAGCGTGGATTCAACGAGGAAAGTCTAGTAGTGTCACGAATAGTGGCCAAGATAACGAGCCTCCCGACCAGTGATGACGACTAGGCCCAGGCCTAGCCTTCGGGGTTGACGTGATGATCACGGAGGAGCGACTGAGATGACATCGCCCCTTCGAGTTGGTATCCGTAGTTAGCTGGGGTACGTTTATGATTATTTGGGGATGGCAGGCCTTGTTTGTGATGCTCGAGGAAGCCAAAAGTTCGCTAACTTCGGATACCACGAGGAGTGACACTGCGGGAAGACCCATGAGTGTACGGCTTGTATATGCTGGGAGAAGAATGGATGAAGAAGCGAGAATGTGAGATTGACTGGGAAGGAGTAGAGCATGCGAGTAAATAGAGTGGGAGATTGGAAAAAAGTAGTTGTGTGAATACTGTGAAGTAAGTGAGAGGAGATTCGGAGTCGCTGGAGTACGAGTGGACTCAGTAGTCGAGTTGAGAGTCGGAAGCGAGGTGTGGTGAGTCGGAGAGCGGCCAAGGTGGGCCTCGACCGCAACCCTGGACTACTGTCGTTTTTCGGAGCCTGTGGCTTCGAGTATTGTGCTTTGGAAGCCGCTTGTTGTAATTATTGTCGCTTCGAATTACCGCATTATTTATTTTTTTTTATAATTTATCTGGAAGTGAGTTAAGTTTCGTAATTCGTCGTCCTCGAAAGGTTCCCGATGTCATACTCAGATATTTATTTGTCTGTCGGACCGGGAGTACTAGACTGCGGGCTTGTCGGGCCCTTTGCGTCATTCCCGCGTCCTATTTACGATATTTTGTTAAATTTTCTTTCTTTATTTTATTTAAAGTTTAATGTAATTAATCGGCTACTTCCGCATTAGGAGAACCGCGACCTTCTCTCCATAACCTAGCATACTGAGCGCACCAGGACATGCCGCTACCACCGTTCATGTCTCTCATCTCCAAAAGATTTAGCTATAAGGTTTTAATTAACGTGTACGTTTAGACCGGTTGCCGATACCGGGGAAATAAAAGTCGGCTGGCACCCGTCAGGATCCGGAGGAGATGAGAAGAGTGACTGGTGGGCGAAGTGTAACGTAGCCTGATTTGGTTTAAGCTGAGTAGTGAGTAATTGAGTAATTTTATTGAGTAAAAATTGATGTGTAATTTTGTTGAGTTTGATCGAGTATAAGAAATATTACGTAACAATAAATAGATAAACTTTTAACACCTAAACACGTATCTTCAATTTTTCTAGCCTTTCGAAGTTCTAGTCTCTTAGAATGTTATGTAGATTAACATATTTCAGTGGCATTGAAATCGGGGGCGGCCAGCGGGGATATCTTCCTTGTAGGATTAAAAGTAAAAAGGTAAGTAACATATAGAAAAATAATATTATTATCATGTCCCCACTGCTAAAAATGTATGAGAAAATAATTCCTGGATAATTAAAACCAAAGCTGATAAAAATATTGATGTTTTCTTGGTGGTCAATGTAGATGTACTTGAGGGGTGTTCACCCCATAAACTTGATTTTCCGAAAAAACCTCAAAAGACGTGGTCTCTACTTTTTTTTCCCTCTTTCAATCACCATTGGTTTCATTGAAATCCATTAGATAATTTTTTTTTATAAATGTTTTGTGAATTTCAACTCTTATATCTTTTGTTTTATTAATGACTTTATTATAGAACTAAAGGCGTTTTCCACAATATTTTACCCCGAAAATGGTGCCATTGGTCCCATTCGATTATTAAAACTGCAAGTTTGTGAAACTTTCAAAACACCCCTTTGGAGCCTTAACTTTGAGGGATGATTTCACCCCCGAGATATATTTCTCCGCAGCAAAAAAAAAAATACGTGTCCCTTAGATTTCGACGGAGGATAGCATATCTCAGTCCCATCGAAATCGGAGAGCTTTAGGGATACTTTCCTTGTCAGTCGTTCAAGGCACGTTACTTTGGCCAATATCCACGACTCAGCTGGGCCTCCCATATGAGACAACTCTTACTCACACACACAACTCACCCGTACTCCAAAATCCTAATATTCGTAAACATATAATACAGATACCGTACTTAACTCCATATTAAACACGTCGACGCAACTATACCCACATTTACTCAATACTCAACTCCAGACATACTCGTACTCACATTTATCACTTTCATCATACCAACTTATTACCTGTACTCCAACTCATACTCATGCTCAGTACTTGGAATTTATAGTCTATACTGGACTCTTTTCTTGAGTCCTCGGTATAATTGTAACCATTGCAAAATTTAACGTTACAAGTTATAGAAAATTCGCATACACACATGTATACTAGAATGGTAGTTAAAAATTAAATTTTTTGAAACGCCCAACAAACAGCGTCTTTCAATTAAAAAAATAAGAGGGAAATTTTGTTTTTTCTTTGTAAGTAAAAAAAAAAACACGTGCCTCAGGACGATCAAAGTTTATTTTTCGATAAAATCGCGGTTTTTTTTAATATTTCATGAAATATGCAGATTAAAGGTGTTACGGCGTAACATGCCAAAATACAGAAATGACGTATAATTAAATAAATAAGCAAAAATTATAAATTGAAAACTAAACATATCAAAGGTCAGATGAGTGGTCAGAATTTGTTGATGTAGAAAGAAAACACCATAAATTTCCTTCTTTACTACTTATGAAGAAATAATAAACTAGCTAATAAATCGAGCCATTAATTTAGCTATGATAAGCTCCCCAATGCTTACAACCTAGACCGTACCATCTTCAAATAATGCCGCGCGATGCTCTTCCGTTTTTCTTTATGAAGTCAAGTGTCACCACCTCAATAACCTTTACATCTATGCATCGTTGACTTTACATTCAACTATCAATTCACTTGGTCTCTCCAAATTCCCGACTAATATCTACTAGCCCAAATAACATATGAATCCATTTAAAATTTTAAATAAACTATAAAACAAACTACTCAGTTGACAGTAAATAAAATCATAAATAACTTTTAATACGCAACAGCAACTGTTGCACGATAAACCAAGAAAACTTTATTAGTAAAATAAATATTAATAATTCGAGGCGCAATATCCCACATTATCGATAAGGAAATAAAATAAGATAACAATTACTAATTACACAACATCGAGCAAGCATAACACATTATAACAGAGCATAAAATAATAATAATAAATTCTTAACATTTCATAGAGAATAATTAAATTCATAGCCAACTAACAAGAATAATGATAAACAATCAGTAGATAATAAGAAAATAGAATTCAAGACTGGATAAAAACTCATATATTAACTAACTAATCATCCGAGGTCAATCAAAGACCCTAACTATTTCACGCCCTAATCATACGCACGCGAATAACTTCTACCCTCAATAACTCAACAAATAAATAAAATCGCGATTAACCATGGTACCATAATAATTCACTGGTGTACCTTTACCGATGAAATTAATAATAATTGCAAATTATTGAATATTTAAAATCAAGACAGGCATAACTTCTAAACAACTAATGAGAGGGATAAATAATCATAACCCATCGATAGATAAAGAAAGAGGGATTATTAATTGCTCCACTCTCAAATCTTAATCTCAACGGACAATCTGTAATTAACCATTTAAAATAAGCCCATCTAATAGCATGGGATTGCATTTCTTTCTTCCATTAATGGAATTACTACTGCCTTCACTAATAGAATTTACTATTCCCTGCCTTGCCGCGTTTCTTCTTGTGACGTACCGCGTGACGTATTCCGTTATTTCTCTCTCTAACACATACGACTATACCGATAAATTCGACTTTAAATTACTCGATAAATAATTAAAATAACGAAAAGCTAAGAATATCATTATAATCCGATAGTATACCTTATCTAATCAAATCGATAATAATTCGAGATAATTTAATAATTATCCCAAAATAATTAAAAATAGGTATGACATTTAAACCAATAACGGTAGAAGGAAATAACTATAATCAATCGAAAGATAATAACGAAAGGAATAATAATCAATAAACACCTATACCTTAAACCTAATTAATAATCATTAATTAACAACCTAATAAGGTTCATCTAATAACATTGAGTCGGATCTAGAAGTTTTTATCCAAAGCGTGCTCCATGACTCATCATAGTCATCTTCTCTCTCTAACACATACATAAGCAGGTAACTTCTAATCCTCGATAACTTAATAAATAAATCAAATATTGATTAACTAAAATTATAACAATAATTCTCTAATGCACCTTTATCTATGGACCTAATAATAGTTGCAATTCATTAAATATTTATAATTAAAAGTAGGTATGACATTTAAATTAATAACGATACAAGGAAATAACTATAATCAATTGAAAGATAATAACAAAAGGATTAATAATCAATAATAATCAACCACTTATACCATAAATTTAATTAATAAGCCGTAGTTAACAGACTAAAATAACCGCTATCTAATAACATGGGATCGGATCTTCTTCTTCCATCCGTAGGAATTGCCATCGTCTTTTTTTGTCTTTGTCATTGTTCTAGAAGTTTCTACCCGAGATCGTCACGTTCGCCTTTTCTTACACCACACCCCGCAAATAACTCAGCTATTCAACTCCACGTAGTAACATCGTCTTCTTTTTCGTTTTAATTGTTAGAGACTTCGTTTACTATCCTATTCTTCGGTAGCAAGTAAAATCAAATCTAGGTCACGCAAGCTACCCCTCGCCTATAGTGGCGCCTATACAAACCGCCGCAAATCGGTCCTCTATGCCCAATATTTATCAATCTTTCGATTACGTATAATCTTATTATTGTAAATATTAAAATTATAAATTCTTTGTTTAAGTTATTGAAAATTAAATTCAGAATTTATACAATTTAAATAGAGTTATTTCAAATAAAAATAATTCCAATTTGAAATTCTTTGATTCATTATTACGAATAATTTAAATAATTAAGTTATTTCCATTGAATATTATTGCTGTTTTCAATTTTAGTATTCACATTTAGATAATTTTCGTCATATTAAGAAGTATATTCAGACAGATTGTCAATTACCTAGTTAAGTAAACCTCTTTGCTCATTTACATCAACAATTCTCAACATTCAAAAATCGTAACCAACTACCCGGAAAAATAAAATTATATACAATAAGATATAATCATATAAAAATATATAAAATTATGTATAATTTTATGTAATTACGTATAAATATATAAAATGACATATATAATTAAATAAAAAATATATATTAGGGTTACAAATAAGTTTCCGCCGTTTTTTAACACAAATTAAATATTTATTATAGAAGAACGGTAATATAAATTTATTTAAAATATTGCCCATCACTTGCAACCACTTTTTCCCATCTCTCAGGCAGCATTCGAATCCCACGTCTGAAGAACTCCTTGTCTTTTGAGGCTATCCACGAATCAACCCAATTTTTGGTATCCTCATAAGATGTGAACCGCTGCGCCGTCAGAGCATGTGCCATGGACCGGAACAGGTGATAATCGGACAGTGCAATGTCTGGTGAATACGGCGGGTGGGGTAACACTTCCCAATCAAGTGTTTCCAAGTACTTTTTCACGGGAGCCACAACATGTGGACGAGCATTGTCATGCAGAAGAATAATTTTTTCGTGTCTAGAATAGTATTGAGGGCGTTTTTCCTTCAGAGCTCGGCTCAATCTCATCAATTGTGTTCGATAGAGGGCTCCAGTAATTGTTTCGCTCGGATTAAGCAACTCATAATACACTACACCTAGCTGATCCCACCAAATACACAGCATAAGTTTTTTTCCGTGAATATTCGGTTTTGCTGTTGATGTTGACGCGTGGCCAGGTAATCCCCATGATTTTCTTCTTTTTGGATTATCATAATGTATTCACTTCTCATCACCAGTTATGATACGATGTAAAAAACCCTTTTTTTTATGTCTAGCTAGCAGCATTTCACTTAAGCATAATCGGCGTTCAATATCTCTGGGCTTTAATTCGTACGGAACCCAATTTCCTTGTTTATGATTCATTCCTAATGATTTTAAACGATGTGAGACTGCTTGCTGAGTGACTTCTAATGTTAGAGCAAGTTCTTTTTGTGTTTGAGATGAATCTTCCTCCAATAATTCCTCCAATTCTGCATCCTCGTAAATTTTTGGCCTTCCACTGCGATCTTTGTCTTCTACGTCGAAATCACCGTTTTTAAACTTTTGAAACCACTCTCGACACGTTCTCTCACTCAAAGCACCCTCACCATATG
>OZ024712.1:9397190-9485166 GCA_964016945.1 Microplitis deprimator | reverse complement strand
CAACAATATTTGAATTCTTGTGATATGGTTTTGATTCATATATAAGTAACATTTATTTATTATATATTTTCTTTTCTTCTTTGTTTATAGAGTATGCATTTGGTTATAACCATATTTACTGTTAACTATACGACAAGGGCCTATTCATGATTTTTATGCGTGTGTTTTGTTAAGGTTTTGAGTATCGGGTGACAGGAAAGGTTCCAAGACCACTCAAACTGTATTTATATTTCTCTGAATACAAAATAAAGATTTATTTATCTATTTATTCGAACTTTCTTATAATCTTAATATATAATTTAATAAGTATGTACCACGACGATTTATTATTTAAATTATTGACCAAATATGGATAAGACGCAATAAGTGTTGTAAGATCTTATATAAATTTCAAATGGAATTTAAATGCGCGCCTATTTATGCATTTTAGGTTCACTACTTCATTAACAGGTGGAGGCACCTGAGACCCTGAGAACATAACAATAGTCTCCATAGTAAACTTGTCCCAGAGAGAGAATGAACCTCGGAAATCGTTCCCACTAGCGAATTTTTACAAACTGCGCATGTGTAATGAAAAGTGAGAAAATAATTAGTACGCAGAACACCCACAGTGGGAGGTGGGAGTAAAATCCGAAAACACCCGAGGGACACTCTCCTGTTGGGACAATTTTATATTTATCGTTGATTAAAATAATATGTGAGTGACATTGATTAATATCCAAGTTTATTATTTCACGTGATTGTCGAATATCAAAAATACATAGTTGTATTTGTGACCTGAATTATTTTAACGTAGGTGAATCATACAAGTAATAATAATAATAATAATAATAATAATAATAATAATAATAATAATAATAATAATAATAATAATAATCATAATAATAATAATAATAATAATAATAATAATAATAATAATAATAATAATAATAATAATAATAATAATAATAATAATCATAACAACAACAACAACAACAGCAACAGCAATAATAATAAAAATAATAACAAAATTACAAAATTCGGAAATCCACGTGCCATCAATGCAATTTATTTTCTTTTGCGCATAGAACAACCCCTGTTTTAAACGAGGGCTTCACTTTTAACGGTTTTGGAACTCTATGGAAGAATGAATTGAATCTATAAAATGTCATCCTTATTCAATCGATAACTATGACAACACTTTTGTTATTTTCCGATTAGTTATTGGTTTTAGTTTAGTGAACAGGACTGTTCATTCAAACAGTTATAATGCTTTAAACATTGACATAATTGGTATATGTGTATTAAGACAGCATGTATGTTATTTATTCACTTAATTTTTTTTTATCTCGTATTATAAAATCCTGAACAAATATTGCAACTCATCGCAGATATCTTTAAATTGGAGTACTTGTGAATCGTGATGTTAACTATTTGGGTTAGATTCTATATAATTTTTAATTATTTGACGAATGAAATATAAGTTGTGTTGATTTAATTACAAGCTTCAATAATGGAAGCAATGAACTTGAAGTAACAAAGACAATATAACCTTAAAGCAAGCAAATGCGTGACATTACTCGTGAAAAAATAATAGCTAAAACAAATAACAATTCGAATTGATGATGTTCTTTGATTTAAGTTATATTTTTTGCGGCATTTTTTTTTTTTTTCAATACAAGACATCTCTGCATCTATTCTGTAAAACTTAAATGTCAGAATTTTTATGTAGAAAATATTTACTCATAAAATGATAGTATCAATATTGGAAAATCTCTTCGAATCGATACATAATTAAATGATGATAGTTTCAAATATTGAAGTGTTATGATAAATACAATGTTCATACAGACACATACTAAGAAACTTGACTCTTGAAAATTGGACTGAAATCAGCATCACTTACCAATTTCTTAAAATTGTAAATTTCCTTATAGGAAAATTAAAAATGGTCTTTCTCAATTATAGATGTTATTTGAAGGTCCTTTTTCGCATGTAACTAGGCTCGTCATAAACTAAATATTTCAACTCTGGACGAATCGGAGAGGGACAGACAATTCAAAAAATTTGGCAGTTAACAAATTCACTTTGAATATATATTCTTATTTTATTTTATTACAGCTGATGATTATTGTGATAAATTATTGAACGTAAATTACATAATTATCTTTCCTATAACTGCACCAAAAGTTTAAATTCCTGTTCCGTATAGCGAAAAAAAAGTCTGACTTCTCGCTTAAGAGAAAATCAACGCATGTGTTATTCTTTCTGTAAACAGGTGAAAAAATTTTAACTTTTAGGTTTAGATCTCGTGAAAAATAGTACATGGATGACGGTAGTACATCCTAATGTACATTTTCACTACCCTCGCCTTTGGTTCAGGTATCACTTATGCATGCGGGTTGTAATTTTCTACCTCTCTTCCCTGTTGTGTAATATACTATTACTAGATTTGTTTTTTTTTTTTTTTTTTTTTTTTTTAAGTTCTTCGGGCTGAATAAAGGTGTTTTGATTCAACCTACAAAAATATAAAGAATCGAAAATAGTTAAAAAATTAAGTAACACCTGAAGTATTGTAGAAGGTTATTCTTGATGAAACTCATCGATTTAGACAAAAATGAATATAAGTGATGAAAATGAAGAGTAATAGATAAGACCCCCAAAATGTGAAATATACGAAAAAAAATATGAACTTGAAGTTAGAAACATTGCATGCAACGATAGTAAGAAAAAAATTTTTTTTTTTTGTTTGTTACACTGAAAAAAAGATTTATTTGAGCCAATTAAGATATATTTAAGCCAAAGATATCGTATATTTGGATATGGCCAAATAAATATTTAATTGTGAGAAAGAGATAATATATTTAAGTAGTTTAATTGCGTGAAATAAGTGATTTATTTATAGTAAAGAAATGATCCAATTGCTACAAATAAATAAGGGCTTCAAATATATGTATAGTTGAGTCTGCAAAAGAATGGGCTTTTCTCCCACTACTTAGCTATGATGAAGTCCATAACTTTGCACTAATGCGCAGTAATGACTTAATTGTAGAAAAATGGTGGGAGAAAAGCCCATTCTTTTGCAAACTCGACTATATAGTATCGCCAAATTTTAGGTTATTTGTCACAAATTTAAAATCTTTACCACAAATATATCAATTACTTACCACAAATAAATCATATATTTTCGTCAAATTATAAAATTATTTGAATCAACTATCATATTTAGTTGTACCAAATATATTTATTTGTCATTAAGAAATATTAAAAAAAAGCCACAAATAAATTGATTTATTTGGGACAAATATTTTTTTTTTTTAGTGTAAAACGAAGCTAAATGAATTCACATATCGGCTGTAAAACAAACATGGTTATCGATCGAAAGATTATTGTAACCCCCACTCCCATTGTAACTCCCAACGCTTTATCAAACTGTTAATAAACAAATAAACTTAGCACAATTTCCGGTAAAGTTCGCAGCTTAAATTTAGGTATAATAGCTTCTAGTATTATAAAGAGGCTATAAAAAAAATCGACCCGCTAACTCCACCGGAAGTTGACTTTTCACCTCTCTTTTCGTACCTGTTGATAAATTAATAAATTTAACATAATTTTCGGTTGAATTAGCAGATCAAATTTAGGTACACAGTAAAAAACGAATCGTCAAAGTGTGTTAAAATTCTGAGTGTTGAATGCTTAAAACTTTTGTGTGTCAATTCAACACACAGTATTTATCATGTTTGAACTCTCGCAATCGATTGATTTTGTACACATAAATGTTATTTTGTTCGAAAGTAACACTTTTTATATCTATACTGCCATTCTAATACGTCGTATCCTACAAAATTAGACATTTTCACTTTTTTTGAAAAATAGAATCATTGTAACAATGCGTAGCTTATGTAAACATTTTAGAGGTCAAATTGTTTATTTAGTATTTTTAAATAAATATTCTAATATGTCGTATCCCACATTCGAATAGGTTTAGTAACACAGTTTGAATGTGATTTAATTGGAAAATAATATTTTTATTTTTGTGCACTTTTTCCGATTGAAACCGATTCATTCAGATTAAACTCAATCGGATCCCAATCGCATTCAATCGGGAATTACCAATTGAATCCTATTGGAGTGAGTTGGATTTCTCAACAAGGGATAGTATCAATCAATTTCTCTAATTCAGTTTATACTTCAGTTATAACCTGCACTTGTATCCAATATTTTCATGAATGCTTTAAATTTTTTAATATCTCCCTAAGAATATTGAAAATTTTCAAAAATTCGGGAACTTATTGGTTTTAGTTCGATTTTCGAAAACTGAGTTTTCATCAGATATAGAAGAAATACCAAAAAAAAAAAAAAAAAAAAACTTTTTTTCAACATTTTGGAAATTTCTCAGAAATGACACGTTCGATTGATTTCACAATCTGATCAGATCTAGAACTCAGAAAAATGGGCTGATTGTCGCCTCAACCATCTCAATCGGTTAATTTCTTCGAGGAGAAAAAATGGTAAAAAACGTTTCTTTTCGAAAACAATGGCATAAAAAAGTATTTTCGAGCTCGAAAACAGTGGGAAGTTTTGGGGCTGGCCCGCAGGGTCAACTGATAGACCGATTTTTTGCATTTCTTTCGCCCACGATGGTTGAGGTGGCATTCAACGCGGCTTATGAAGTTTTAGAGCTGATTTGATTTTGGAATCAATCTACCGGACACATTAAAAGTTATCCAAAAAAAACATTTTTAAAAAAATTTTATTTTTGGAATATCTCCGAACGCAACCTACCGATCAAGCTCAATTTTTCACGGCTTTTAGATATTAACAAGCCGCGTTGAATGACACCTTGACGATCAAAATCGGTTTATGCGTTCAAAAGTTACAGATATTTACATACGTACGTACGGAATACACACATACATACACTCGGACATCATCGTGAAATTAGTCAGAATAGCTTCCTAAAACCTCAAAACGTCAAAATCTGATAGAAATTCGATTTTCGAAAATCGGACCGAAACCAATAACTTCCCGAATTTTTGAAAATTTTCAATCTTCTTAGCGGGAAGTTAAAAAAACGGTTTTTTTTCTAAATATCTTCGAAATGGCTGAATCTATCGATTTAAAAATTTCATCAACTCTAGAACTTAATAAAACGCGTCGATTGTCACTTCGAACGTCAAAATCGGTTGATTAGTTCAAAATGTTTGCGTGTGTGTCTGAAATAAGGTTACGGCCACCCGTAAAACGGAAGTGGACTTCGGCCCCGTTACATTATTTAATTAGTTCAAAGTATATCGGCATCGAAAAGTCATAGTAACTCTTTTTTTTCATGGGATTTTTCAATCACCACATAATGTAACGTAACTCGTTCTTTAGTTTGAATAATATTATCAACAAAGAAATGAAAAAACACCGTTTTTTATCTTTATTCCGATATTTTATATATTAACACTCTGATCTGAGTCAAAACTCATTTTAAATCTTTATTTTGACCACTAACATTGATTTCATTCTGAATACATTTATTTCATTGAACATAACTATGAATAAAAATTCAAAAAACGCTTATTCGTGAATTATTCTCGACTTAAAAATTTTCAAACTTTAACCTAACACGTAACTTGTTTGAGCTTGAAAAGTTCATAAAAAGACATTGGACTTAAAAGCTCAAGGAGCCTGAAAATGTATTCAGAACAATGTTTCCAAGCTCAAAGACCTCGAAAACAGCAGGATGTTTGGGGGCTGGCCTGCAGAGCCAACAGTTGCCTAGATTTTTTCCTTACTGAGCGATTCTTCATATTTTCTTGATTCATTTTCATCTTCGATATCTAAGCTGTCATCCTTGATAAAATTTGTCTGTAACCAGTGCTTACATATAGTACATTGTGTTGTATTTTCACCTTTTATTGACTTTAAACAAAATTTGCATGTATCTGAAAAACTTTCAGAATTACTTAATGAATACGTAATGGGTTTTGCTATTAATTTCTCTGGACATGCTTTTACTCAAATTTTTATGTTTAGTCCGATGCATCTTATATCATGTATCACATATAGAGCGGAGTTCCACTTATCATTTTGTATTTGAAAAGGACGATCTCCGTTGTCTTTTACCGTCCAATCCCTGATTAAAGAAAATGATTAACTTAATGATAAATGTGTATTTATATAGTATTAAAATTGAATTATTTTGAATCATTTCTAATTGTTTTGAATCATTTTTTTTAAAACAGGGATTTCTATTACTGAATATTTTTTGTTAATCGATCACTGCGAATGGTGTTACTATACTTTTTCAAAATTTGTAGCATTCTTCTTGCATCACTTGTTTCTTCATATGGATTTATTAGTTCTAAAGATTCATTTTTCTAATCTACTATGAGTAAACGCCGATGGCAATCATGGCAGTATGGCACACTGAGAAAAAAGTGCATGGTTGTGGTAACTATTAGGGTTACAAATAAGTTTTCGCCGTTTTTTAACACAAATTAAATATTTATTATAGAAGAACGGTAATATAAATTTATTTAAAATATTGCTCATCACTTGCAACCACTTTTTCCCATCTCTCAGGCAGCATTCGAATCCCACGTCTGAAGAACTCCTTGTCTTTTGAGGCTATCCACGAATCAACCCAATTTTTGGTATCCTTATAAGATGTGAACCGCTGCGTCGTCAGAGCATGTGCCATGGACCGGAACGGTGATAATCGGGCGGTGCAATGTCTGGTGAATACGGCGGGTGGGGTAACACTTCCCAATCAAGTGTTTCCAAGTACTTTTTCACGGGAGCCGCAACATGTGGACGAGCATTGTCATGCAGAAGAATTATTTTTTCGTGTCTAGAATAGTATTGAGGGCGTTTTTCCTTCAGAGCTCGGCTCAATCTCATCAATTGTGTTCGATAGAGGGCTCCAGTAATTGTTTCGCTCGGATTAAGCAACTCATAATACACTACACCTAGCTGATTCCACCAAATACACAGCATAAGTTTTTTTCCGTGAATATTCGGTTTTGCTGTTGATTTTGACGCGTGGCCAGGTAATCCCCATGATTTTCTTCTTTTTAGATTGTCATAATGTATCCACTTCTCATCACCAGTTATGATACGATGTAAAAAACCCTTTTTTTTATGTCTAGCTAGCAGCATTTCACTTAAGCATAATCGGCGTTCAATATCTCTCAGCTTTAATTCGTACGGAACCCAATTTCCTTGCTTATGAATCATTCCTAATGATTTTAAACGATGTGAGACTGCTTACTGAGTGACTTCTAATGTTAGAGCAAGTTCTTTTTGTGTTTGAGATGAATCTTCCTCCAATAATTCCTCCAATTCTGCATCCTCGTAAATTTTTGGCCTTCCACTGCGATCTTTGTCTTCTACGTCGAAATCACCGTTTTTAAACTTTTGAAACCACTCTCGACACGTTCTCTCACTCAAAGCACCCTCACCATATGCTTCTACGAGCAATTGATGCGCCTCAGCAGCAGATTTCTTTAAATTAAAGAAGTAAACTAATATTTCCCGCAAATGACGCTTACTTGGCTCAAATTTTGACATTTTCAACTTATAAAAATTATATTTTACCAATATAAAATCAACGATATTAATAGGTTATGTTGTTCTTGAATGTCCCAACTATTTTTCAAGCCGGTTATCATCTGCGAAAGCTAACCGGAACTCCGTGCCGCGCCATCTACAATAAAACGGCGGAAACTTATTTGTACTCCTAATAGAAAGGGATGAGTATGAAAAAATAGTAAACTTAACTAATATTTATAGTTTCTTGTACTATACAATGGCGCCCGAACCTATTTGAAAGTAGTAGTTTCAATTAAGCATTAGTAACATTTTTTGTTTTGTTATGGTCACTATTTAATATTATTTCTCAGAACTTATACTTCAGCAATAATAATAACAATACTTTTTCAGTTCACCCCTTATAAATAAAGAATGTACCAGTGACTATTTTAGTTTGTTTATCATCCAATAGTTCCTGTAACTACTTTTAATAGTCAATGCAACTACCTTGACTATGTAGTCACTGTATTTCACTACGCATAAATAGTTTCTCCAACTACTAATAGGTAGATCGAAAGAACTGTGATACGTTATTTTAATTAACATTAAAATTGTGATTAACAAAACCTTGATTAAATAATTCGCCTTATATATTAACGATTGTCAAAAGTTTGAAGACAAACGTGTAGTTAAAAACACTAAGATGAAATTATTATATTGCAATATACAAGATTAAGCGATCATAATTTTTACTTATTTAAAAAAATTTCTATGTTTTTTGACCGTTTCAAGTTTACCTCGGTGAAATGGTAATTTAATTTGAAAAATAACATATATTATTAGATTTCATTCTCCGTGTTGCATATGTCGTATCCAAATTATTTATTTAGATTAGACTATTGTCACTTGTAAAAGTTACTAAAAAAAAAATTATCGTGTACAAAATAAATTGTATATTTTATCAACACTAAACTATTTTAAGAATATTTCCAGGATATATTGTCAATATTTTTTACATAATTTTATAATATGCCATTGTTCAAAAAGGTGGCAAAAAGAATTTACAAACAGTTTCTCGAAAGTATTACTAAAAAATAAATTTTAAATAATTTGAAGAATCGGTTATCGGTTGACCCTGCAGGCCAGCTCAAAAACTTCCCTCTGTTTTCGAGCTCCTTGCGCTCGAAAAAAATTGTGAGTACATTTTCAAGCTCGAAAATACTTTTGTCTGCTATTGTTTTCGAAATAAAAAACGTTTTTTACCATTTTTTCTCCAACGATATCTCTCAAACGGATTGACCGATTGAGACGGTTGAGGTGGCAATCGACGTGTTTTATTGAGATCTAGAGCTGATTACATTTTGGAATTGATTAATCTAGTTGTTTTTGAGAAAGTTCAAAAAAACTTTTTTTTTTTTAATTCTTTTGACAACGGTTTCTCTTATGAAGCTGAAGCTAGCGGCCGTAATAATTAGAGGCCACGCAAAAAATTTCTGGCCACTACTTATTATGGCCGCTAGCTTCAGCTTCATGTTTCTCTTGAACGAATGAACCGATTTTGATGGTTGAGATGGCATTTATAGATTTTAGAATCAATCCACCGGGCACATTAAAAGTTATCTAAAACAAACATTTTGTAAAAAATTTCATGTTTGGAATATCTCCGAATGAAAATCGGTTTATCCGTTCAAAAGTTACAGATATTTACATACATACGTACGTACGTACACACACTTATACATGCACTCGGACATCATCTTGAAATTAGTCAGAATAGTTTTCTAGATCCTCAAAACTTCAAGGTCTGTTAAAAATTCGATTTTCGAAAATCCTACCGAAACCAATAACTTCCCCAATTTAAAAAAATTTTTAATTTTCTTAGCGGGAAGTTAAAAAAATATATTATAAACATTCTATAATTTATTTTTTTAAATATTTTTTTTTAGAAATATTTCTGAGAAATATTTAAAAACCTTTTTTTCACGAACATTGACATACTTCAAAAATATACCCGTTCGGGAATATTTGTAACATATTTTAAAACTAAAAGGATATAAAAACTCAACATGGGAATAAAGCATTAGAAGCACAGTCGAACTGTAATTTTTCAACTGGTCCCGTAGCGTAGCGGTATTATCGTTGATCCTTCGCGCGTCTAGTGTGTTAGGTATTAGGTTCAAATCCTCCGTAGAGTAGTGGCGAAAATCAGATTCTTAGAGAAAAGAGCGAGCATGTAGGCATGATATTAATATTTTAATGCAGTATAAACGTAATTATCCTTATAATTCGCTTGAATTAAGAATAAAAAAACAAAAAAATTAATTTTTTTAATTTATCATTGTTGAAATAATTGAAGGCACTAAACTAATATACTAGCTAAAACTAAAAAAGTGTTAATAGTGATTACTATATTTGTATTATGATGATAATTATATCGAATTAAGCTTGCTAACTATCGAAGTATGGTTGTCATTACAATTTTCTTCTGGGCATGCTGAATAAGAAACTGTTAAATTTACTACTAAATAGTCACCTTAACTATACTTTTCTGTTACTGTTGATTAATATCATATCAGTTAAGGAAACTGCAGTTAATAGTGGAGGTCTCATTTAACTATGTTTTTTATAGTTCAGAAAACCATTTTTTCTCTCAGTGTACATTTGAAGTCTGCTTAATGTTTGTGTATACTCATGCTGAGAAACGAAAATATAAATACATACTAAAATGTATAGCAAGACGAGTTATAATCATAGGGCGTACAGGTATATTTGAAACATCATAAAAATAATAAATGAAATACTTTCAAAATATGAAAATGTTACGTCTAACATGCAAATATTCATATACAGTCTCTTATTTTGAGTCAAGGCACTTAAGTCCTTTACTCGGGCGACGAAGACCTCGTCGTTACGGTAATGAGTATGAAATAGTAATCAATATTAAGAATTACTCTAAAGAAATAATAATAAAAAGAACTTGAACTTATAATTGTTTATTATAAATTTTTATTCAGCTTCCGTTGTACAATTAAATTGTTGTTGTTGGTTGGAAGATCGTTGTTATTACAAATCGTACGATAAACCAGGTAGAGAGAGATTCCACGTTCAATTTCTATTTCATTTTTAACCCTAGGTTGGTTTCGCGAGTCAATAGTATCTGGAGAACTGAGAGCCTCGCAGAATAATTTTTTCTCACCTCCGGGTGGAAAGCGTCAACTTTCGTCCTACTGTGCAAAACGAAGTTGCCGCTTTCCGCCTCCGTCGAGGAGAAAAATAGTATACACCCCTCGGGAAGTAAATAAGAAAGCCTCAGATCACATGTTTGTCGACCTCGGCTTCGCCTCGGCCAACAATTACATGTGATCTGAGACATTTCTTACTTTACTTCCCTAGGTGTGTAATATACTATTTAAAACCGATGCGCAATGAAAAAAAAAAAAGTATCGTGACGTAAGTTAAGCTCGACTGAGATTTTCTTAAAAGACTGAGCCCGTAGATTAATAAACCGCGAGTTTATATAGACCGAAGTCGAGGGGAAATGTCTTAAGCATGGACTGTGCCCCTGCTCTTGTACAAAAAGAATCGCAAGTCGTACTAACATCTAGTTTTCTTTTTGGGTTTCTGGTGACTTCTGAGTATTTCTCCTCTTGTGATTCATTTCTGCACGTGCGGTAGCCAAGGCTAAATAAAGGTTAAATCAAGGTGAACAAAGAAGAAAAAAAATATAATCAATATTCAAATTATTTCTTCTAATTATTCAATGTTCGAGTTGTTCTTTTCATATTTTTAATCCGGATACAAATTATCTGAAAGATTCGGCATCCCCTTGGATGGGTAAGAAACTACATAATTTAGCGTAAGAAGGTTCCGGAAACGATCACCTTGGTTAATCAAATATGGACTTGTCCTTGATAACACACACCATCTCGGCTTAACCTTCCAGTTGACGAATGGAGAAGTGCCATCTGAGGGGTACTGCTCGGTACCAGGGCAGTAGAAGAATTGTTGGACCTCTACAAGAGTACATGAAGTGGTGGATTCCGAGGAGTAATATCGCGCTTATTGGTTTAGAAAAAAAGTCCTAAATAAAAAGTCCTTAAAAAAAAAGTCGGGAACCAATAGAAAAAAAGAATCGGTTGGTAATTGAAATGAGGGCACTTGGTTGATCAAATAATAGCCTTGTCCGTGCTGGTACAACGGCACGTGTAATCTTGGCTTGACCTTCAGGTTGACGGATGGAAGGGTGTGATGTCAGGACTAAGGTTTTATAGTTCATAAATCACGCGACTGCGGTCTCAAATGAAAAGAAAGAAATAAGAAATTAAAGAGCTAATACTGATGTGTCAAGAGTTTATTACCATAATAATAATATCCGTATTGTTACTCTCGGTAAATAAAAATAAAATCCGAATAGGAAAGAACCCAATTGTTTCGTATATCGGAGTACGATGAAATTTGATATTTGGATTTATATGTTCTCCACTCTGGTCATAACATAATTACTCTGTACGCGTCAATACACATATACATATATGTGCATACTGTGTTAACTATTATGTTTTAAGTTCCTTTTGTTGTATGATCGGTTATAAATTAGCTGACCATGATAAATATATATTTATTTCTTCATATACATATATACGGATATTCCTTATTTAGTTTTTATATTGGTATACGAATTTCCGTGTCTATATATATCTACATATTAGACTGTGTAAAAATAAGTTTTTTTTTTCGATTAAACGTATCTTAAAAGTTTCTTCAATATGAAAAAAAAATTCTCCTAAAGTTTGAGCTCAATGTCTCAAAAATTGAGCTGGCGCAAAGGGGGGTCTCCTATCCCATTTAAATAACATTGTAAAATTTTATTTTTTTTATTTTTAAAATAATTACACGAAGAAATTTTTTTTTTTTAATTTTGCTCTCGACTATCTTATAGGAAAATTAATTCTCTACAAAATTGTCGATGCCCATTTTTTTTTAAACTCAGCAGAAACGAAGTTACAGAGGGCCGAATAGGAGGAAAAAAATAATTAATGAATTAATAACAGAAAAAAATGTATTATTTCAAGTTATTAATTAATTAACTCAATTCACTTCATTATTTATTAATTATAATTAAAATTAATTTCCGTTTTAATTATAATTATAATTCATTTCTGTTTTATTGTAAATTTTGTTTTGTTATGAATTAGAAACAATGTTGAATTCGAAAATTTTAGATGAATAATGAAGTGAACTGAGTTAATTAATTAATAAGTTGAAATAATACATTTTTTTCTGTTATTAATTCATTAATTATTTTTTTCCTCCTATTCGGCCCTCTGTAACTTCGTTTCTGTTGAGCTTAGAAAAAAAATGGACATAAACAATTTTGTAGAGAATTAAATTTCCTATGAGATAGTCGAGAGCAAAATTTGAAAAAAAAATTTCTTCGTGAAGTTATTTTAAAAATAAAAAAAAATAAAATTTTTACAATGTTATTTAAATGGGAAAGGAGACCCTCCTTTGCGCCAGCTCAATTTTTGAGATATTGAGCTCAAACTTTAGGAGAATTATTTTTAGGTAGATTTTTTAAAAAATCTAGGTATTGTATTTGTCCTCATGGTTGATTTTTCAAGGAATTTTGTCATAACCTATCATAATTGGTTGAGTCGAGTTTAAAAATAGCATTAGTTAAAAAATTTATATATGTATGTATATATATATATATATATATATATATATATATATATATATATATATATGTATATGTAATATAACCAGCCTTGTCATCACGATAGTGCCTACAATTCTTATCGGATCTTAATGAAATTTTCCATACTTATTCTATCAGCGATTATCTTGGTCTAGTTCGAAGATGGGCTAAATCAGTCGATTAGTTATGGCTGTTTGAAATTTTCATGATTTTTTGAAAAAATCAGTTTTTCCCTGTTAAAGTTCAAACAACTTTTAACTTAAATGTCAGACAATTTCTGTAAAAAGTATCTTAAAGCTTGCTTAGTAGGCTTTAATTTTTGACCTCAAACTTTATGTTTTGACTATTTCTTCCTATAATTTGAAAGTCTTGAAAATTTGGATAAAATCAAAAAATTTGGAAAAAATGGTTTTTATTCCGGATAACTTATGTATTTTTCATTATAATTTAATTCCGTCAGTTTTATTTTATTGTGAATAAAGAAACCTGTAAATTTCACAACTATTTTATATTTTCAAAGTATGCCGTTTATAACTTTTGATGTTTCAAACGTACCTTTACGCCTTATAATTATAACTGGTCTTGTCATCACGATAAGGCCTACAATTCTTATCAGATCTTGATGAAATTTTCTTCACTTATTCTATAGGCCATTATCTTGATCAAATTTGCAGATGGGCTAAATCGGTTTATTAGTTTAGAAGTTACGGCTGTTAATAATTTTTACGATTTTTCGAGATAATCAGTTTTTATTCACTGTTAACGTTCATATAACTTTAAAACTAATACTATTAGACAATTTCCGTAAAAAGTATCTTAGACTCGCTTAGTAGGTTTTAATTTTTAACCTTAAACTTTATGTTTTGACTGTTTCTTCTAATAATTTGATAGTCTTGAAAGTTTGGATAGAATTAAAAAAATTTAGAAAAAATGGTTTTCATTCCGGATAACTTATGCATTTCCCATTATAATTTGATTCCGTCAGTTATATTCGTCGTGAAAGAAATAATCTGTGAACCTTACAAATATTTTATATTTTCAAGGTCTATATATATATATTAGGAGTACAAATAAGTTTCCGCCGTTTTATTGTAGATGGCGCGGCACGGAGTTCCGGTTAGCTTTCGCAGATGATAACCGGCTTAAAAAATAGTTTAGACATTCAAGAACAACATAACCTATTAATATCATTGATTTTATATTGGTAAAATATAATTTTTATAAGTTGAAAATGTCAAAATTTGAGCCAAGTAAGCGTTATTTGCGGGAAATATTAGTTTACTTCTTTAATTTAAAGAAATCTGCTGCTGAGGCGCATCAATTGCTCGTAGAAGCATATGGTGAGGGTGCTTTGAGTGAGAGAACGTGTCGAGAGTGGTTTCAAAAGTTTAAAAACGGTGATTTCGACGTAGAAGACAAAGATCGCAGTGGAAGGCCAAAAATTTACGAGGATGCAGAATTGGAGGAATTATTAGAGGAAGATTCATCTCAAACACAAAAAGAACTTGCTCTAACATTAGAAGTCACTCATTAAATTCTTTAAAATCATTAGGAATGATTCACAAACAAGGAAATTGGGTTCCGTACGAATTAAAGCCGAGAGATATTGAACGCCGATTATGCTTAAGTGAAATGCTGCTAGCTAGACATAAAAAAAAAGGGTTTTTTACATCGTATCATAACTGGTGATGAAAAGTGGATACATTATGGCAATCCAAAAAGAAGAAAATCATGGGGATTACCTGGCCACGCGTCAACATCAACAGCAAAACCGAATATTCACGGAAAAAAACTTATGCTGTGTATTTGGTGGGATCAGCTAGGTGTAGTGTATTATGAGTTGCTTAATCCGAGCGAAACAATTACTGGAGCCCTCTATCGAACACAATTGATGAGATTGAGCAGAGCTCTGAAGGAAAAACGCCCTCAATACTATTCTAGACACGAAAAAATTATTCTTCTGCATGACAATGCTCGTCCACATGTTGCGGCTCCCGTGAAAAAGTACTTGGAAACACTTGATTGAGAAGTGTTACCCCACCCGCCGTATTCACCAGACACTGCACCGTCCGATTATCACCGTTCCGGTCCATGGCACATGCTCTGACGACGCAGCGGTTCACATCTTATGAGGATACCAAAAATTGGGTTGATTCGTGGATAGCCTCAAAAGACAAGGAGTTCTTCAGACGTGGGATTCGAATGCTGCCTGAGAGATGGGAAAAAGTGGTCGCAAGTGATGGGCAATATTTTAAATAAATTTAAATTACCGTTCTTCTATAATAAATATTTAATTTGTGTTAAAAAACGGCGGAAACTTATTTGTAACCCTAATACATATATACCAGTGTCATATGCCTCTTTAACCTCTCTCGTATTTAAACTTATTAATTAGAGATAAATATAAATTATAACTGGTATTTACCTATTTGTTTGTTAATCTATCATGAATAGAATCACCAATTCCATGAAAAATCTTTGAGTTTAATATTTAATTTTTCATTTCTAAATATCTAAATATTTGTAAGCGCCGTTTTTGATAATTTTAATGAATTTCTAAATCTCGAATTTTTTATGAATTGTGTAAGGTTTCATCAATACATATTTTGTTACGTATGTATATTTTCGTTTCTAACCTCGTTTACTCGAAGCTCGATTATCAATCGGAGATTTTAGTAATGCGTGATTAACTTAGTATTGCTCGTACATTTATACATAAATATACAAGTATATTAACAATATTTGAATCGTAGATTAAGAATCTCGGATTGAAAAACTGATCTTCGAAAATTGGCCTCAACCTTAGTAAAAATGAACAAGGGCTGCCTTCATTTTAAACTAAGCGCGAGCTAGCGAAAAGTCAGGGAGGTGCTTAAAATTTTCAAAAAATTTACTTTTCATTCTGGCTGCCAGATGGCATTTTTTAGTAGATATGAGCCTGAAATTGGCAGCCGAATTGTAGCAGCCAAACACATATTCGCAGAGACGAGACTACGAATCATAGAACTCCAGGCATCAAAAAAGACACGTTTACGGTCGTTGCAGATGTTCCCAACTAAATCATGTTTAGACACTTGCGTGACAACTATTCGAAAGTCTCAGACCATTTATAGAATTTTCCACTGATGCGTAACATTAGGAAAATAGAAAATCTATAGATTTTCTGAATTTTTTAAAGTTTTCGCGAGAGTACCGGAGCCGTATGCTGTTCTCCCTCCTAAATTAGGCTCGAATTTGTTTGGCACCTACTAGAAGGTCTTCCATTGTTGATAAAATTTTCCACCGATGCGTACCATCAGAAAAATAGAAAATCTACAGATTTTCTGAATTTTTTAAACTTTTTGCGAGAGTACTCGAGCCGTATGCTATGCTCCCTACTAAATCACGTCTATAGACTCTCGTAACCAAGTGACTGCACCTCAAGACATCAGCTTATGCGCATGAGGCTCATCAAGTTATCCCGCTCCTCGCACACTTGCATTCAATCTACTATTATAATTGCGTGGCCAACTATGGTTTTTATCTTTTGTATTATTTTATTGCATAAAACTCAACTATACTGAGCGAATGTTTATGATGAGTAACTAGATGTATGGCTAGTGTCGTTACCAAACAAACATGCAGATATTGTGTTTTACATTCTGAGTTGAGATGTAAACTATAGATTAGACGTACTAGATGTTGAAAATGTACATTCAACTTTTGGAGACGTAAATAGCCTTTAATCTTTATTTTAGACGTAGTTGACGTACAAAAACACGAATAAGGCTCGCGTAATCGTAGATCCAACCTTTCAAAACTTGCACTAAAAAAGTCGAAATACGTCGGAAAAATTTTATTGCTAAAAAAACATATTTAGCTGCCAGAAGACGAGAAATAAATCTCCTACCTGCTTTTAAAAACAATTTTGAGCCTTGCAGCAGATAACTCTAGACTCTATGCTTCCTAATTTAGCTCACGAACCGTCAGCAGAGTTATCTTCTGCTAGGATCAAAGTATTTTTTCGAAGCTGCTCAAAATTTTTATTTCGTGTCTTCTAGTAGATAGATATGTTTTCTTTTGGCAATAAAATTTTGCTGACAGTTTAATTTTATTAGTGCAAATTTTGATGAGTTGCATTTGTGATTACGCAAGTATCGTTGCCAAACAAAGTGTGTGGGTATTGTGTTTCACATGTCCCGATACTTTGAAGAACGTTTAACTATCGTTTGAGCGTGTTAGATATACTGATTCGAGTCAATGTTCAAATCAGTCAATCATTCATTAATATTCGAATTTTTAAGAATACCCGTATCATAATTTTATGCTAGTTATATTTATTAGGGTGTTTCATATAGTTGTAATTGAAAAAAAAAAAAAATCCTTCGTCCAAGCACGAGTAAATTGTATCTCGAACACCTGTGTAAAATTTCATCAAGATCGGTTGAGTAGTTTCCGAGAACATTTGACAACCGACTTTGAAAACACGGTTCCGAGAAAAACGCGTTTAAAGTTTTGAGTAACAATAAAAGTGGAAAAAAAAATTTTTTTTGTAACTTACAGTGAATCGTCGACTCCTGGGCCATAAAGTAAAGATCCTGCAGCAGTTGCAATGTCCAGGGCATCCTTTTGCACCTGTCGATGACGGACTCTGGCTTCGCGAGTCTCGCTCGCAGATTTTTTTTCGGCTGCGCACACACGGTTTTCATCCGAAATTCGGGCATATTCGTGGGAGTTTCGGCCTAATTTTAAATCCATACCGTACATAATCAATAATAAAGCTGATGTTCCTTCATTGAAGATACAAGCAGCGACCAATGCCGCAATATTCTTCCAGGTACCGTCACCGGAAACACTCACATCTGTCGTATCTTGTAAATCGTTTTCAATATTTGAAAATTGTTTTTCTTCTTCAGCAGCAGATGAGAATAGAGTTTGAGTAACTGTCTCAATACACTCATGTATTTTATCAATATAAAAATCGTATGTAGACTGGTTTAAAAATAAACTGCTTATGTCCATCAAACCGCAGAATTTCTTGCATCCGGCGAGCCTTAAGCCCAATATTCCCATAACAAAAATGAACCGGCGATTTAATTCATACATTCTTCCGATTTTTTGACAAGATAAAATATATTTTAGATCACATCGTTCACATTCTACTACGATTTTATATCCCAGACCAAATTTCGAACATTGCTTAAATTGTACTTTACCATTACACAATTGATCTTCATCTTCATCGTCAATAATGTTAGAACACCGCACAAACGATGAGAGAGTTGAGAAAACCAAGGCAAAATCTATGATTGAATATTGGAGCGTATCCTCTTCTGGCACGTGCTCTTTATCATCACCTTTTAATTTTTTTGCTGAGGTGCTCGTGAAGGAACTATCATCAGTTTCCGGATCTTTAGGATTAAAGGACTGTCTCCTTTTTCTCGGTCTATCTTTTCTACGAGCTCCAAGGGTTAACTGTTTTCTTGAAATTTTATGCATTGTTTATCAACTTCACAAATGACACTAGATAACCACAAATAATACCACGTTTTTAATAAATTATATGATAGAAACTTGAGATAACCTCAAATGAACCTCGTCCTTCAAGAAGTAATCACCAAATAAAATATTTCAAACTAGTTTTCCTTAGGAAGTGAAAGTAATATACAACAATGACAGACAAACAATAGACGAGCAGCTGCTCTCTATACCTGAGGCGCGCTGACCCTTCTATACCTGACTTAAAGCGCACACCTTCCAAAGGTTGTATCTCCAAAACTATTATTCGGATCGACTTGAAAATTTAGGACAATATTCTTGAGATGTTGTAGAAATTAATGAGTCAAAAAAAAAAAAATCGATTTTTTGAACCCACGAAACCCATGTAACCCCTTAAACAATGTATATTGGAAATTATTTGTAATTTAATATACTATATTAAGTATATAGTAAATCAAATTACAAATAATGTTAAAAACTTTTTATTGGAAAGTAATCAACGGTTTGGTAAAATTACAAGACGTGTAAGAAAAATAAAAATTTTTGGCGAAATTACAATGGGTTCTGTAATTTACAAGTCAGAGTTGTAAAAATACTGAAAATATTTGTAAACTTTTAATGACTTTATTGTAATTTCAGTTACAATTGTTTTTTGTAAATTTACAAAAAATTGTAGTACATCAAATTACAAACAATGTTTGTGAATTTTAAAAACTTTTCATTGGGAACTGATCAACGGTGTGGTAAAATCACAATACGTGTAGGATTACTACATAAAAATAATAAAACACCAACTCATCTTGGTAGGTTTCCTAACACGTTTTTGTAGATTACTTAAATTGTATTGTATATTGTGTTGACAACACACTGATTTGTAATTTTACTCATATTTTGTTTTGTAAAATATTTGTAATTTTACAAAAATTTTTCACAGTGTAGAATTGAATCCGCTGGTCCAGCCTTGTTAGGTAGGTTTTTTTAAAAATCTAACTATTGTGTTTGTCCTCATGGTCGATTTTTCAAGGAATTTCGTCATAAACTATCATAATTAGTTGAGTAGAGTTCAAAAATACCACTTGTTAAAAAATAAATATATGTATATATGCATATATATATATATATATATATATATATATATATATATATATATATATATATATATATATATAAATATCGGAGATAAAAGTATGACTGGGTGTTCCCAGAGACTTTGGAAAGTCCCAACTACATTTTAGTTTATATTTATTTGAGCAACGATATTTTACAACTTAATCGGATTGGGAAATTTTTTAAGCTTGTTGTAAAATATTTTTATGACGGTAGGCTTAGGCTTGGAGTGGCATCTGCTCACCAAACGTAGCCACGGTCAGAGGATAGTAAAATAGTGCAATATAGAATAATGGAGTTCGTTTTTAGGGTTTTCAGGTAAAGACAGTAGTTTTGGAGAGTAAGAGTTCAGAGTGCAATTAGAGTGACACTTCTGTTTGAGCTTGAGTCGAGAGCACCTCGTATCCTGCTGACCGTGTATTCGTTCTCAAGTCTAATTTGACTGTCGTTGTACTTGAATTATTTGTAATACTCTAATCATTTGTGAAATCTCCTCGAGAGTAATTTTGTGTGTGACGATAGTTATTTTGTTGTTTATCTGACATTTTGTCCTTTCATTAAAAATATCTACAAATATTGGTTATAATAATGACGATACTAAGAGTATCGATCCATTACCTGCTGGCCCTCTGATATATATATATATATATATATATATATATATATATATATATGTGATAGAACGGACTTTTGAGTACACGATTGCGTCTACAATTCTTATCCGATCTTTATGAAATTTTCTACACTTATTTTATGTGGTGATACCACTGTTAAGTTCGAAGATGGGCTGAATCGGTTGATTAGTTTGGAAGTTATGGCTGTTTGAAATTTTAACGATTTTTCGAAAAAATCGGTTTTTAATCAATTTTAAAGTTCATATAACTTTAAAACTAAAACTCATAGATAATATCTGCAATAAGTATTTTAAAAATTGACTAATAAGCTTTAATTTATGATCTTAAACTTTATATTTAGACCATTTCTTCTAATAATTTGATAGCCTTGAAAATTTTAATGGAATGAAAAAATGTTGAAAATATGGTTTTCATTCCACATTACTTATGCTTGTCCCATTATAATTCAGTTTCATCCGTTGCATTTTATTGTGCACAGAATAACATGTAAATTCACAGCTATTTTATATTGTAAAAGTATTCCTTTTATTATTTATGATGTATCAAATGTACCTCTAATCCCGATGATTATTACTGGTCTTGTCATTACGATAGCGCCCACTGTTCTTATCGAATCTTAATGAAATTTTTCACACTTATTCTATAGGCGATTACCTTGATCAAGTTCAAAGATGGGCTGAAACGTTCGAATAGTTTCGAAATTATGGCTGTTTGAAATTTTCATGATTCTTCGTAAAAATGAGTTTTCAATCACTGTTGAAGCTTATATAACTTCAAAACTAACATTCATACACAATTTCCGTAAAAATTATCTGAAAGCTTGTCTAATAAGCTTTAATTTATGACCTTAAGCTTCGTGTTTTGACCATTTCTTCCAATAATTTATTAGCCTTGAAATTTTTAATGAAATCAAAAAATGTTGAAAATATGGTTTTCATTCTACATAACTTATGCGTTTCCCATTATAATACAATTTTGTCACGTGTATTTTATTGTGAACGAAATAACCTGTAAATTTCACAGCTATTTTATATTTTTAAAGTATTTCTTTTATTATTTATGACGTTTCAATCGTACCTGTACGTTCTATAATTATAACTGGTCTTGCCATGGTAGGATCGATTTCAATTACGATCTCATACTAATTAAATTTTCAATACTTTATTTATGTGAAGGTTAGTTTAGTACATAACCTATATAATGTTATGTCAAATCCACTATCTGAAGTTCTCAATCGAAAATAATCGTTGTCCTTTTTTACCCTCACTCTTAGAAAACGAGTCTAATTTCATGTCACGACTATACACTAACAAGATATATATGTATAAAACGAACTTTTTATATCGATTAATTGAAAAATCTACCTTCTATTTCGGCTGCCGAATGGCTTTTTTTTTAAGTATTTTGGTCCGACAAATATTGTTCCTAGAATGATGGTGGTAAATCGTAATTCGGGCCATCGAACTTGAACTCTGTCCTAGGAATCCGTGCAGTCCTTCTTTTTCTTTATTTGCTACATTTATGTCTTCTCCAGCTGCGTCAAATATTTCACTTCCTGAATTATAAGGCTGATCGATTTCTATATCTGAGAAAGTGGTATTTTCCCCAGTAGATTCTTTTGTTTCTTGGGAACCATCAGTATCGTGAGCAGAAGTTAAATCATTGTCAATGTCTGTCCGTTCACCGAAAGCAAGTATTACATCAGTCTGAAAGTCCCGATTAATAGCACTATTTGTGTATGAATGTTTTTCTTTTCCCGCGTAAAGTAGAGTAGCTGATCTTTTAAAATAAGAATCATTCATGTCGTTCGATGCATTTCCGATGCTTTCGGAACTAAGCTTTTCTCTGCTTGTTAAAGTACGTGCGAATAATTTGCCTTGATTTTCTGAAAAATTACGAAACGAAGCAAAGTCATCTTAATCATCAAAAGACAAATTAACGTTGAAATCTTGGTGTAGATGTAGATCGATCGACTTTAGAGAACGTGATTCATCAATAGCTCGTTTATCGTCTTTTTTCTCTAGAAGATCTTCTAAAACAGGTACCAAAATAGGGTGTTCTTTTTTCTTTTTTTGACAATGTGAACGGATAATTGTCCTGATTTGTTGCAGGTACCTTCGAAATTAATAAAAACATTTTCGAGTGTATTTAATAACAGTTCTTGCACTCATTCCGACCAATATAAATTGACAAATTCGGAACCAAACGCATTGTTTTGTCTTGTAGGATTTGTTTTTAAGTTGGCTTATCAAAGCGTCAACGTCAGTAGTGTCATTACAGTTGTAGAGAGAGATTATTGCTTCAGCATTATTTTGACTAGCTATATCTGTTTTTACAAACTTTGGTCTTTTTAGACCAGCAGCTTGTGTGCTTTTCATTGTATCAAATTTTTGTTTACTTGCAGAATTTTATTAGAGGTCACCGAAGATAGATCCAAATTACTTACAAAGTAATGTAAAGTAATTCATATGATACACAAGTGTGTAATCGATAGATGTTTTTTGCGGTTTGTAATTTGTAATTGCTCTTAATGTCCTATACTAGTACGAACTGACGTAAAAAAGTGTTGTGGTTTTCAGTATATTAACCTAATAGTAGCCGGAGGCAGATAGTAACCTATCGTTATGCATCTATTTACATAATTTGGACTTGTAATAAATTTTATCGTTATTAATAATGTAATAACTCTGAAGTCCAAACTATGAAAATAGATGCACAAAGATTGATTACGCACCATCCCTGGTTGCTGCCAGGCTAATGTGCTGAAACGCAGTATACTTTTTAAATAAATCCCGGACGATAATACAAACAGCAGTCAAATACTGCATGTTCGAGGTTTTTCGTACAATGCAAAAATTCATACACAAGAAAAGCTCAACAGTGGACTACTGACTCAATACAAGCCTGCGGTGAAAGAACCTACGAAAACTACTGAACTCAGCTCTATAATCATTAAAAAAGTGTGACAGTACTGTTACAACACGCTCAATAGTTCCTTAAGCGAAATCCTATAAATTTGAATCGTAATCGAAGCAGAGTAAAATACATTTTATGTGTACAGTGACTAGTTTTTCACTCTTTAATATTACCGATATACACAAAGTGACAGAAAATGGTTACAAAATTCTCATCTGTTTCTCAAAACGACCACCACAAACTGAAATCGTTATCGGAGTACCGTAGAATACTGTTGATAATTATATTTGGGTTTGAACTTCGCTATTTTCCATTGTCAACGTCTACAAAGTGACATGGACCTGTTATTCCATATTCAATTGATTGTTAATTAAATTACCAATAACTTCTTTTTTTTTTACTGCCAATGTGCACAAAGTCACATAGCACTGTTACTAACTTTATTGTTCTCTGAGCGAACTTTGAGAAACTTGAACCGTTATCAAAATACCATAGTATCGGTTCATTCGTTCGCGAGATATCGCTAGAGAAAGAAATGGTGAAAACCGGGTTTTTCTAAATATCTTTGAAACGGCTAAACCGATCAAATTATAATCAGCTCTTGAATTCAATGAAACGCACCGATTGCTACCTCAAACGTCAAAATTGGTTAATTATTTCGAAAGATATCGGCGTCGAAAAATTAAAAAAATATTAGGAGTACAAATAAGTTTCCGCCGTTTTATTGTAGATGGCGCGGCACGGAGTTTCGGTTAGCTTTCGCAGATGATAACCGGCTTAAAAAATAGTTTGGACATTCAAGAACAACATAACCTATTAATATCATTGATTTTATATTGGTAAAATATAATTTTTATAAGTTGAAAATGTCAAAATTTGAGCCAAGTAAGCGTCATTTGCGGGAAATATTAGTTTACTTCTTTAATTTAAAGAAATCTGCTGCTGAGGCGCATCAATTGCTCGTAGAAACATATGGTGAGGGTGCTTTGAGTGAGAGAACGTGTCGAGAGTGGTTTCAAAAGTTTAAAAACGGTGATTTCGACGTAGAAGACAAAGATCGCAGTGGAAGGCCAAAAATTTACGAGGATGCAGAATTGGAGGAATTATTGGAGGAAGATTCATCTCAAACACAAAAAAAACTTGCTCTAACATTAGAAGTCACTCATTAAATTGTTTAAAATCATTAGGAATGATTCATAAACAAGGAAATTGGGTTCCGTACGAATTAAAGCCGAGAGATATTGAACGCCGATTATGCTTAAGTGAAATGCTGCTAGCTAGACATAAAAAAAAGGGTTTTTTACATCGTATCATAACTGGTGATGAGAAGTGGATACATTATGACAATCCAAAAAGAAGAAAATCATGGGGATTACCTGGCCACGCGTCAACATCAACAGCAAAACCGAATATTCACGGAAAAAAACTTATGCTGTGTATTTGGTGGGATCAGCTAGGTGTAGTGTATTATGAGTTGCTTAATCCGAGCGAAACAATTACTGGAGCCCTCTATCGAACACAATTGATGAGATTGAGCCGAGCTCTGAAGGAAAAACGCCCTCAATACTATTCTAGACACGAAAAAAATAATTCTTCTACATGACAATGCTCGTCCACATGTTGCGGCTCCCGTGTAAAAGTACTTGGAAACACTTGATTGGGAAGTGTTACCCCACCCGCCGTATTCACCAGACATTGCACCGTCCGATTATCACCTGTTCCGGTCCATGGCACATGCTCTGACGGCGCAGCGGTTCACACCTTATAAGGATACCAAAAATTGGGTTGATTCGTGGATAGCCTCAAAAGACAAGGAGTTCTTCATACGTGGGATTCGAATGCTGCCTGAGAGATGGGAAAAAGTGGTTGCAAGTGATGGGCAATATTTTAAATAAATTTATATTACCGTTCTTCTATAATAAATATTTAATTTGTGTTAAAAAACGGCGGAAACTTATTTGTAACCCTAATAACATCTTATGTCATTTTTTCCGGATAAATCATAATATAATGGGTTAATGTGTTAATGAGCTCCTTGAGCTCGATAACAGCGGGAAGTTTTGGGGCTGGCCCGCAGGGCCAACCGAAGCCCAGATTTTTTTTACTGCCAGTGTGTACAAAGTCACATAGTACTGTTATAAACTTTATTGTTCTCTGAGCGAACTTTGAAATACTTGAACCGTTATTGAAATACTGTAGGATGCCGTTTATAATTATGCATTGACTTAAACTTTTTTTTCATTGTCAATCTGGATAGAGTGAAATAGTCATGTTACAACTCGATTAATTGTTGCCTCAGTAAACTCGTATAAACGAATTGCTGTTGAATCCCCGTAGAATACCTTTTAGAAGTGTAGTTGGATTTGAAATCTCTTATTTTTTTTATTGTTGTTATGCACAAAGTGGCATGGTACTGATATTCCATAGTCAATTGATTGTTAATTTAATTACCAACAACTTGAGCCACATGCATAAAGAAATGCGATAGCCTCGTTCCCTATACGTCAATGGAGTCATCGGTATTACTTATATTTTCGAAGCGAAGAGTATCTTCTCGAACATGCCTACACGTGCTTACGGGGGTATATCTACCTTCTAGTACGACCCGGCGTAAAACAATGTAGCGGCGGTGGATGTGTTAATCCGGCAGTGACCGGCGGTGGATCGCAACCTTTCTTTGTGCACCTACTTACCTCATTCGAACTTATTTGAGAATTACTTTTTCGAAGTCTTTTTTGAATTATTTTTTTGAATTTTTTTTTCGAATTTTTTTTTACTGAATGTTTTTGAATTTCTTTTTGAATTTTTTCCTCAAATTTTGTTTGAATTTTTTGTCGGAAACCGCACTCGAGATTTAACATCGAAATTAGTTTAATTAAAAATTAGTTTTTTTTTATTCAAAATTACGTAAAAATTACATAATAGAAGAAACAAAAATCGTTCCTTTAATTGTTTTGTAAAACTTTGATCAATCGCACCAAAAAAACAGTTCAATGAATCATTTTTTGAATTTACAGGAGTATTATGGGTACATTAATTTAAAAAAAAACTTGGCACGATTAGTCTTCCCATCGAAATTTACAAAATAGCCACGTTAGTTCACAAACACAAACTCTCTCTCACACACACACACACACTTGCGCGCGCGCGCGCCCGCGCAAGTGAAATTCCATATAATAGAAAGCAAATCTTGTCATGACCTCAAAATATCTGCATTTAGAGGAGGGTGGGCCAGGAAAGCCCCGCTGAGCCGATTATTACTTTTTGTGGCTTTCAACCATCAAATCACTTTTTCTCACCTCCGGGCGGAAAGCGTCAACTTTCGTCCTACTGTGCAAAACGAAGTTCCCGCTTTCCGCCTCCGTCGAGGAGAAAAATAGTATACACCCCTCGGGAAGTAAATAAGAAAGCCTCAGATCACATGTTTGTTGACCTCGGCTTTGCCTCGGCCAACAATTACATATAATCTGAGACATTTCTTACTTTACTTCCCTAGTTATGTAATATACTATACTTTTGTCCTATTTCAAACAAATTTATGGACATTTTGCTGAAGCTCTGAAAAAAAAAACTTTTTTCTTTGGAGCAAATAGGCTCCCCCTCCAAAAAATTTTATCAATAAAAAAAAGTTATAATTTTTAATATTTTTAATTGCCAAATTTGGCCAAGCTATAGATAACCAGCCGAAAAATGGCTAAGTATATTAAATTTTTATAATTTGACGATAAAAATATGAAAAAATAATTTTTCCAGAATTTTCGGCCCCAAGTGTTATGCGTAGGGCCGAAAATGCGAAAAAATATAAAAATTTTCTTAATTTGACGATAAAAATATGAAAAAATAATTTTTTCAGAATTTTTGGCTGGTCCATTTTGCCCCAGGTGTTATGCATAGAGCCGAAAATGTGAAAAAATATTAAAATTTTTTTAATTTAACGATAAAAATATGAAAAATTGATTTTTCCAGAATTTTTGGCTGGTCCATATTGCCCCAGGTGTTATGCATAAGGCTAAAAATGCGGAGAGATATTAAAATTTTTTTTATTTGACGATTAAGATATGAAAAAATCATTTTTTCAAAATTTTTGGCTGGTTCATTTTGCCCCAGGTGTTATACGTAGGTCTGAAGATGCGCAAATATATCGGACTTATAGTAATTAGACGAAAAAAAAAATTTTTTGATCAAAATTTCATTGGGGCCTCTTTGCTTCACCCTCCCCTATTGATAATTTGATTTTCGAAAATTGGGCTTAAAGTCACTTCCCTAATTTTCAAGAAATAAATCCTAATTTTTTACTTCAATTCCCATCTAGTGTTAGAAATTGAAATTAAAAAATTTTGATTGCACAGGGCCCCACACTATTTTCGGCCCTGGGTTATTTAGTTTGGCTGCTGCTATTTGGCTGCCAGTTTTAGCTTCACGCTCTCTAATGTAAAATTAATGTGAATTAAATATAACTTTCTGGCTTTCCTGCCGAGAAATTGATTAAACGAGCCGTTTTAAATGTTACTTTATTTATATTAATTTCTGGCTCCTTGCCGAAATATTAATCTATCAAGTACGTGATTATTCATTGAATTAAAACATATAAATTCTGGCATTTAGCCAAGAATTTTTTTACCTCTAGTCAACTTTTTCCGGGGTACAATCTACGCTGCCGATTTCTTGGTTGCTTTTTCTTGTCTCCACTTTGCTCGTTCTCCAATATTTTATAAATTATTTAATGTGTGGAAATTCAGTACAAATTAGTTATGTGAATTTAATTGTATCAGCTTCCTACTGGATACAAAGATTTTATAATGATTAATCTTTTAGCTTCTGGAAGGTTCCATATAACCCCTCCCAAGCTGAGATAATTACCTTAATGTGTCACGTACGGTGTCAGGTGTGCTCTTGAACGGCTAGTCTAGTTCTCTTTTCACTGACCACTGTTTTGTCCTTATAACTAATTACTTCGCGCCCTCTCGGCAATCTTCGGAAAATTGCCTAGACGTTTGCTAGACGAGTACCTTAAATTAGCGCGCCTGGCGACAAGTTGATAAAATAGCTGACGCGTACGGGGTACTCAGGTTAATTGATCATCCGCGGGAAATCAAGTTGATTTAATTTTTACACCGTTACAACATACACAAATCGTGATATAGGTTTCTTGTTGAACTATCTTGCGAACGAAACATATGTAGAAAAAGTCACTAGTACTCCAAGAACTAGTAACGCACGTTTCATGAAGTGTTTGATGCACCGTGAAATTTTTTAATTTAAAATTTATTGAATGGAAAAGCAGATATACCTGTGTTGGCTTGACCCACCCCGGGACACCAGGTAGTGCGCATCCTAGAAAGGTGTAATAAAATATGACCCAAATAAGTGTCTGATTCAGTGGCCAACAACCAGTAATTAAGAGTTTAGGTAATTTTAAAAATACAACTATTTGGGCAGACACTTTTGAGGGGGTTTATATTTAATAAATCCACTCCAAAGTTGATTTTTTTTTAAGTACCATTTGGAGTGTTTGATTCACGCTGGAATTTTAACATTGTCTTAGTTAAATATAAAAAAAATTGATTACGAAAAGCCAGACACTTTTTTCGGGGTTTAATTGCCGGCAAACATTAAAATAAATCTTATTTACAATAGAAAGAGATAAGCTGCGCGTGGCGGTAGATGTGAGTGAGAACGCCGATCACCGCCGTTGCTGCGGTCTTCCTCTACGCTCCCATTGGCTGTTGGTCTCGTGTCTTTGTACAGCTGTACATTTAAAATTCATATTTTGAAGTAGAATTAATTAATGAAATTAGAATATATGTGATATACACGCCCATATATTTCATATATATTTTACATATAAAATATATATATTTCAAATACATAACTTTTAGCCATTTTTCGTATATAAAAAATATATTTCTTATATAGTTAAAATGTATCACATCTATTTTTTTTTGTACGTAAATGTATATGACGAAATGTAATCAACATATATGTGGGATATATTTTCGTTATTTAGGCAGATCTTTGGTGAGTGTGTGTGTGAGGGGGTGGGGGTTGGCGCATATAAATAATGACTAAAAAATCCAACTGGTTCAGGTTGGAGTACCAAGGGCTCTAGCTTTCAGATTGTTCAATGATGGAAGGGCTCAGATCATGTTGTGGGGGGGGGGGGCACAAAAATAATGTATAGCAGGGCTATGCTGTTACTCTAGTCGTCCTTTTTTCAAGGGCGCCACTGGAAGTAATAACGGCCTCCCAAATCCGGATCTTAGATCATCAGGGTCGGTGTAAAATTTTGATTTGTGCGAGAAGGATGAGGAAGGATAATTTATAATTAATTATAATAATTTTAATTAACAATTTTAACTTTTTATTTAATAAACCTCTTTAACCTTTATAACCCTTATAGACCTTATAACTTTTATTAAACCTTTTATCTTATAAACTTTATCAACCTTACTACCTAACGTCAACTACCTTTGACTAATTAATTTAACCTTAACTAAGGCAACTACCTTTGGCATTTACACACACACACACACACACACACTCACACTGAATCCCCTGGACTATTCTACACACACACTTTTTTTAACCTAAACTCCACGTGGTCCCCTGGACCCTCTACGCAACAAAACCTTATTTAACTCACGCGGTCCCCTGGATCCACTACGTGATTTTAACACTAACTTAATTATTACCAAATACCATAATTGTAAAATTTTCACTCACTCACACTTTCACCAATATAAAATTTCATTACACCTCTTTCTTTGTATAAAATTAATTTCCATCTAATTATTTATCAATTTAAAATCACTAATAAATTTTACAACTACTAATTTCTTATTAACGTTAAGCTTTCCTTATCAACGATTTTGTTAAGCCAGTTTTGTGATTTATTTTATGTGACCGCTTAACAATTTATCACAACCTCTATATTCCAATACTCAAAACTCGAACATCAATTCTCACGTTTTATTTCACGACATTTTTAACGTTATAATTTATTAATTGATTGTATTTGATTTATTAATTTAATTTACTTATAGTTAATTTTAACTTAATATTAATGACTAGATAAATTGACTAGATTGCAATTGATTTTCTGGCGAATGCTTTACACGACCTGCCTGGAAAATTCCAGAAGAATTTTCCGGCGAGTGACAAACAACCTGCCTGGAAATATCAAAGCTAATTATTGTTGAATCCGGCTTTTCAATTATTTTATCACACGTTAAATTGACACGATAATACTTCGCGGACACGACGTTAAATTATGTATTATAATTAACAAATATTCCGGCACCCTGCCTGGAATATTTTTCGAATACCTATTACGGTTTACGTTGATTTCTTTCTCCGTCGCTTGTTTTGTATTAGTTGTCCTTGTCCGTGTCTTATTCTCTCTAGTCCGTGTATTAGGTTCTTTCTTGTTCGTGTAGTTGTTATGGACCGTGTGTGTCTGGGTAACCGGGTCGTCTCGAATTTTCCTTATCGTGTTAACTCTCTCGGATCAAATTCTCGTCTTCGCCAAAATACTCGAACTCTCCTACAACCTGCTATTCAAACGCAATCAGTTCTTAATAATAAAAGGTACCGGCTACCTGCCTGGTATTTTGTACGATTTGGATTTTTTTTTATCGCTTGGTTCTACAATAATTAACCAAGTCACAATTAAATAAATTTACCTGATATAATTAACAGCGTCTGATAATGGCGTCTATGTTGTTGGTTTCTACTTTAGGTCCGATCGTTCCGGTAACAAGCCTCGTCTTGATGGTTGCCCAGTCCTATTGGCTTGGTCTCCGTGTCCGTCTGGTTGGTTACCCGGTCCTGCCGACTCTGTCTCGACTCTGCTTCGTCTTCCAGTTTTATTAATTATGCTCGATAATTTTCGGCCATGATCGGAAAACTCTACCTAATTATGATTGGGCATCGCGTATTAGCATTTTCAATTAGCGCGCCCGGCGACTAGTCGAAAAACTTGATCGAACGCTCGTTTGGAGTTGCAGTTAGGGTAGATGACCATCAGTGACAAATCACAATTTTGGTCGATAAAGTAACCCAATTTACCCCGTTACAAATGATTAAAAAATCCAACTGGTTCAGGCCGGAGTACCGAGGGTTCTAGCTGTCAGATTGTTCGATGATGGATCAGATTTTTGTGGAGGGGTGGGGGGGGGGCAGAGCAGAAAAATATTTGAGCGCTTCCATCATCGAAGAATCTGATGATACCGTGACATTTCTATGACTTACGTATGACGTCAAATTACGGTCATGTGTTCACTGGTTATTAATTATTTTGAGGTTTTAAAACACGTTCAATTTTGACATTTAACATTGTTATATATACTATACTTTTCATAAGCACAGGTTCGCTCATGATAGCTATGTTGTTAGAAGAAAAATTTTCCAAACTTTCAATTCTATCTGACTATTATTAGTCTCAAAGCTTCGGACCCTGATTCTTGGTACATTAGAAATTCATTGAATCGAAAATGACACAAATCGAATCATTTGGGACTTTAATCAATTTTTTCAAATTTTAAAGTTTTAAATAAAATTTGTAATGTAAATATTTTCTTTAATAATGACTGGAAATCATGTTTTTTTTCTTTTTTAGAGAGAAGATATTTCTTCTTTAGTTTAAAATGTCACATCACAGCGACGATAACATGTTGATAGCTACCTCGGACTCTTTTTGGGAACCAGGCAACTATAAACGTACAACTAAAAGAATTGAAGATGGTCATAAGTTATGCGATAGTTTGATAGCACTTGTCCAAGAACGTTCAGAAATTGAAAAAAATTATGCTAAAGCCTTAAAAGCGTGGTCTAAATCGTGGAATGAAAAAATTGAAAAGGGCCCGGAATATGGTACTACTGAAGCGGCATGGAAAAGTTCGTTGGTTGAATCTGATAGACTCTGCGATCTTCATTTACGTGTAAAAGAAAATTTATCTAATGACATCGTTCAACAAATTAAAACATGGCAGAAGGATACATATCACAAGGTATTTTATCAAATACTTTTTATTGTTCTTACAATCTCTGGCGTCTGATTTATGGAACCCTGTCTGCATACTTTATCATGTTTATATACTAATTTAATCAGGTATAATAAGCATACTAATATGAAAAGAACACGTAAAAACGATACTATTTTGAATTGTTAAATTTAATTTTTTTTCAAAACAACGATATCTTGTACGTGAACACAATATTTACTGAATTTTACTAAAAATTGATCTACACAGACATGAGTGATCTGGTACTAGTTCCCTGATCGGCTACTGGGTCTCTTACCTTACCATAAATTTGGTTACTTCGACTATAATGAATATATTGCGTGTGGGGCCGAAGCGACAAACACTACAAGTCCGCGCTCATAGCACCCTAGCATTCGGTTTCCTTAATGTCGGCTTGGATAGGTTCTCTCATAGCACCAATATCCATGTGTTGGTCGACGTAACCTTTGACCGGGAGGAGACGTGGTTTTTTTCCCTGTCTTCCTGAGAAGATGGACAGTACATTGAGATTCAATAGTTAAGTATATTAATAGCTACTTTATGTTTTTTGGTAGATTTTTTTAAAAATCTAGGTATTGTATTTATCCTCATGGTCGATTTTTCAAGGGATTTTATCAGAAGATATCATAATTGGTTGAGTAGAGTTAAAAAATACTTGAGGACACGATTGCGCCTACAATTCTTATCGAATCCTAATGAAATTTTCCACGCTTATTCTATGTGTGATTATCACGGTTAAGTTCGAAGATAAGCTAAATCGGTTGATTAGTTTAGAAGTTATGGCTATTTGAAATTTCCACGATTTTTCGAAAAAATCAGTTTTTGTCCTTTTTCAAGTTCATATAATTTTAAAACTAATACTCATAGACAATTTTCGTAAAAAGTATTTGAAATCTTGTCTAATAATCTTTAATTTATGATCTTATACTTTATATTTTAACCATTTCTTCCAAAAATTTGATAGCCTTGAAAATTTTAATAGAATCAACAAATGTTGAAAATATGGTTTCCACCATACCTGCACCGAAAGTTTACATTCCTGCCCTGTTTAGAGGAAAGAAAGTCGTTCTTTCCTTTCATGAGAAAACAAACGATAAAAATTAGCGCAGGTGCCATTCTTCCCGCAAATATAGGCTAAGATGCAAACTTTCAGGTCCAGATTTGGTGAAAAATTGTATACACACCACGGAGGAAGACAAGACGTTCAAATCCGCGTGATTGCCACCCTCGCCTTCGGCTCAGGTAGGAAATTTTACACGTGGGTCGGAATATCCTACTTTCTTCCCTTGGTGTGTAATATATTATTCTTACCCGTAATTAATTTTTAAAAGTTTTTTGTTCATACAAGTCAATATAATTTTAATAACGCCGTTAATTTTCGAATTGATCCATGGTATTGTTTCCCTATTGTTTTTTGTTCCTTAAAATAAACAATTTATTATAATTTTCAAAAATTAAAAAAAAATATTTGTTCAACAATTTAATATTGAGAATTGATAAAATATGCCAAGTGGAATTTTCTTAATGAAAAAAAAAAGAATTATTTGAAAGTGTTTTCTTCAAGAAATTTTTATTGCTGAAATTTTCCTAACAACAGTTTTCTTGGTTTTCTCCAGCTTTTCTATTAGGTAGATTTTACTAGAATCTAACTATTGTATTTGTCCTCAGGATCGATTTTTCAAGGAATTTTGTCACAACCTATTATAATTAGTTAATTAGGGTTCAAAAATACCATTTGTTAAAAAATTTATATAAATATTGTGACGTTACATTGCCGAAGAGATGGAGTTGGAGGTGGAGTAAGTGTGAGTCTGAGTATTTGAGAGATAGAGTCAGTACGTGTGTCTAGTTAGTTGTTGTGAATAAAGAGTTAAGAGTATGAGAGTACGAGTAAGTGTACGTTACGGTCTATGTTATTTGGGGATGGCAGGCCTCGTTTGCGATGCTTGAGGAAGCCAAAAATTCGCTAACTTCGGATATCACGGGGAGTGACATTGCGGGAAGACCCGTGAGTCCACAGCTTGTATGTGGTGGGGGAAGAATGGATGGAGAAGCGAGAATGTGAGAATGACTGAAAGTAGTAGAGCGTGCGAATGAATAGAGTGGGAAACTGGAGAAGAGTAGTTGAGAGCAGACCATGGTGTAAGAGAGTTGGGATTCGGAGTCGCTCGAGTACAAAAAGACCAGTAGTCGAGTTTGGAGTTTTGGAGTGAGTGATGGTGAGTCGAAGAGCCGCCAAGGTAGGCCTTGACCACACCCTTGACTGATGTTGTTTTATGGAGCTTGTGGCTCTGAGTGTTGGGTTCTTGGACCCGTTTGTCGTGATATTTTTCGTCCTGATTCACCGCATTATTTATTTTATTTTATTATTTATCTAGAATTGTGTTAAGTTTTGTGATTCGTCGTCCACGTGAAGTTCCCGATGGCGTATTCAGGTATTTACTTGTTGATGGACCGAGAGTACTCGACCGCGGGCCATTCGGGCCCTCCGAGTCACTCTCGCGTCATCTTTGCGGTATTTTATTTAGTTTTTTTTTCTTTATTTTATTTCAATATTAATGTAATTAATCGGCTTCTTCCGCATTGTAAGAACCGCGACCCTCTTTCCACAACCTAGCATACTGAGCGCACCAGGACATGCCGCTACCACCGTTGATTTCTCTCATCTCCGAATGATTGAGATATTAGGTTTTAATTTACGTGTATGTTTAGACCGGTTGCCGATACCGGGGAAATAAAAGTCGGCTGGCGTCCGTCAGGATCTGGAGGAAATGAGAGGAGTGACCGGTGGGCGAAGTGTAACGTAGTCCGACTTTGTGTAAATTTGAGTTTGAGTAATTGAGTAATTTTAGTGAGTAAAGAGTATCTGTAACTTTGTTGAGTTGAATCGAGTATTAAGAATTATTTACGTTACAATATATATATATATATATATATATATATATATATATATATATATATATATATATATATATATATGCTTGGAACATATAAAATATTTTTAAAGTTTACAGATTATTTTGTTCACAACAAAATATAACTGACGGAATTAAATTATAATGGAAAATATATATGTTATCCAGAATGAAAACCACATTTTCTAATTTTTTTGATAATGTCCAAACTTTCAAGACTATCGAATTATTGGAAGAAAAAGTAAAGACATAAAGTTTAAGGTCTAAATTAAAGATTATTAGATAAGCTTTCAGCTACTTTTTACGGAAATTGTCTATGAATATCAGTTTGTTAGCGTGAAATTGTTTGATTTGTTTGTATTTGTACATTTTGTATATTTCTTATTTTTCACTTAATTTTACCTGTAAATTAAATTGAATTAATAATCTAAATTAATTTAAGTGGTTTTGACAATGGATAGGATAAGATAGGTATAATTTAATGAAAGTCGTGGTTTGGGTGTGACAAAATGAAGAATGTATTTTGACCCAAAAATTAGGGAAAGCACTACGGCATAAAACCCTTTGAAGAAGTTACAATGATAAAGATTAAGAATATTGAAATAATTATAATGATAGTAACTCGTTGAACAATTAGCACAAGATATTGAATATAGGAATATACATGGTTATACGTGTGTATGTGTGTGAATGTACTGTGTACGCGAGAGCATGTAGAGTTAGAAGTTACGCGATGCTGGATCGTCGTAACTGCTCGAGACTGGTTGATACAGTCTCGAAAATATACCCGTCGGTATATTGTGAGATATTATACACGTCTGTATATGAGATGATAGGGACTCGAACTATCCATTAGTGGATAGTTAGGCCTTAAATTCGTACGAACGGGTGAATATTATTCGACAGAGTTTGATAGTGATCACTGGTGCTGATTGCGATATGATATACACGCCTGTATATGAAATCAAGAGAAACTCTAACTATCCATTGGTGGATAGCTAGGCTGTATGTTTGAATGCGTAGAAGCGAGTTTACCGATCGATCGGGTTGGCTGTACGAGTTGAATCGTTGTAAGCCATAAGGAAGTGAGCCTTGATCAGAAGCTACTGAACCTTATTTGAATTGTGCAGAGACAGTATAATACGGCTAGTCATTGAATTGTATGTCAATTAGATTGGCGTCTAATCAATTGGTATTGATAGACTATTGATTATTGATTGCGGTAGAAGCTGTTGTTTAACTGCAGTTAGATTTAAATCTGATCAAGTGGTATCAATAGAATATTGATTGTGACTGAGGCTGTTGTTTGAATGTAAGTTGTATATTGAATCTAGTCAACTGATGTTGATAGATTATTGCTGGCGACCGGGCCGTTGAATTGAATAAAGTTAAGTTCGATATAGTCGATTAAATTGACGCGAGTTAACATCAATAAAACGCGAACAAATATTAAATGTCAGATATTATTTATACGATCGGTATTGAATATCAACGTGAGCTACTAATATAGAATATCAAGCACAAATGAACCGAATGCTCATTGAGGAAGGAACAGATCTGTTGAATTGAACGAATATCAATGTAATGTAAATAATTATCAATTATTACATACAATTGACGTTATTATTATTTGATGTTGATATGAGACATTAATATAACTGTCAAACACGAGTGACCCGAATGTTCATTGAGAAATGAACAGATCTGTTGAATTGAATGAATGTCAATGTATATGACTAAACATTAAACGTAAAATACAATTGGTGTTATTATTATTTAATATTAATATGAGATATTAAGATTAATCTCAAACACAATTAAATTAAACATTTAATGAGAACACGAATAGATATCTGGTGATTGAATGGGTCGGACCCACGCGCGACAAGTCTTGTTGTCGTTAACTGTTAATATGAATTATCAATATGACATATTAAAGACAATTGAACCAAGTGTTCAGTAAGAAATGAATGGATTGTTGAATTGAATGAATCTCAAGAAATCTGTCTAAAACATTGAACATAAAATGCAATTAATGTTATTTTTATCTAATATTAATAGAAATTATTAATATTAGATCTCAAATGCAATTACATTAAATGTTCAATACAAACACGAATGAATACCCGGCGTGGTCGGACCTACGCGCGACAAGTTCTGACCGGTTAATTATGACGCAATACCCGGTTGTATTTTCAAGGTCAGAAAGATTGATTTAAATCCACGATATAATTTATAAAATTGATATAACTGTATCACTCAATACTTATCTTTACCCGATGAATTGAGATTGCGATGGATATTAATTAATTTTCCTTTAATTAATTGAATATTAAATTGTGAATTTAATTATATGCGTGAGAAATGCTCAAAGCATGTGCGCTCAGTAGTAAGACTCGTGGTCAACTGATTAAAAGAAGCGGTGAAGCCGGGTCTTCGTTGTGACGAAAACGAAAACTTTTGACACCCAAGCGACAGAGATACGCTGAAGGCGTAGGTGCAACAAAGATACACAGCGAAACCGACGCTATAATGAGCGCGCGTGTTTACGGTGCGACCCGAGTTGATGATGAATTTAATTAAAGCGCCGCCGGATGGCGACTCTATCAAATATTCAAATTCTTTACGTTAATATGATGACAATTGTTATAAGATGTCCGTTCTCGACGGAACATAGGTTTAAAGTTATATAAGCTTTAGCAGTGATTAAAAACTGATTTTTACGAAAAATCATGAAAATTTCAGTCTTAATTTCAAAACTATTCATATGATTTAGCCCATCTTCGAACTTAATCAAGATAATCGTCTATAGAATAAGTGTAAAAAATTTCATTAAGGTCCATAAGAACTGTGGATGCTATCGTAATGACAAGACCAGTAATAATCATAAGGAGTAGAAGTACATTTGAGACATCATAAGTAATAATAGAAATAATTTTAAAATATAAGGCTGTGAAATTTATAGGTTATTTTGTTCACAATAAAATACAACTGACGAAGTTGGATTATGATGGGAAATGAATAAATTATGTGGAATGAAAACCATAATTTCAACATTTTTCGATTCCATTAAAATTTTTAAGGCTATCATATTATTGGAAGAAATGGTCAAAACATAAAGTTTAAGGTTATAAATTGAATTTTATTAGACAAGCTTTCAGATACTTTTTACAGAAATTGTTTATAAGTATTAGTTTTAAAATTATATGAACTTGAAAGTAGATAAATCTGATTTTTTCGAAAAATCGTGAAAATTTAAAACAGTTATCACTTCTAAACTATTCGAACGATTTAGCCCATTTTCGAACTTAACCGTGATACTCGCCCAAAGAATAAGTGTACAAAGTTTCATTGAGTGTCCTCAAACCTGCATTATATCCCATATATATATATATATATATATATATATATATATATATATATATATATATATATATATATATATATATATATTAGACTGGGCCAAAAAAATCGACTATTTTTTATTCTTTCGATACTGTGAAAATATTATTCCTGGTGACCAAAAAAAATTATTGTGCAAGTTTGAGCCCTTAATATTGATATTACAGGTGTATCGTTATGACTTTAAGTTTTCTCGAAAGAAATTTCATTTCTTACCCAAAACTCGTAAATTATCTATCTGAAAAATTAATGCAATGTATATTTTTAAAGGAAATTAAATTCCCTACAAAAAATCTCTCTTAGTAAATTGTCGTAAAACGAGCCGTTTCCTTGTAACCGTGCCTTAAACATTAATTTGTTTTTTAGATTCTTTGTTTCTACTTTGGATTTTTGTAACTACTAGAAATATTGAAATTTTTTCCAGTCAAGATTTATATTCTTGAAGGAAATTTAACGCTCTACAAAAAAGGTCTCTTAACATTTTTTGCTAATTTCATTCCTTCGAAAGGTATCCAAGGTTGAAGCTGAGTCAAAACGACTTTAATAACCTGAATAACTTTCGAAGGAGTTAATTTAGCAAAAAATGTTAAACTTGGTTGTTTTTTGGGTTGACTCTCTGTATCTTTATTTGATAGCTTATAAGTGGTGTACGGGGTCTCACGACTCGCTGTATAACGTTTTATTTTAATGATTCTTTTTTATCAACCAAATCTTAAAAAATACCAGGTGCGTCTATTTACTAGTAGCACTAGGCAGTGAGTGCCGCTCTTGTGTGGCTCGGTGCACCGCGATGCCGGCAGTCCCCACTCTCAATCCAATTTCAGGCTCGTGCCATCAATAATTTAACGAATTTTATTGTTCTGAAAACGGTGAGACTCGTAAAGTACCCCTTCGTCGCACGGCCAAACGTACCAGCCCATTAGTGAGGTTCCAGTATATCGATTTTACGACGGCGTAGGGACAACGATGATGCGTGGGCCAAGAGCGTAGTCGAACAAGGTTCGAATTTAAATTTTACCTTACAGATTAAATAAATTTATGTATACAAATCCTTGTTATATTACCTTCTCGCCGAGAAAATTAAAAATTAAAAAAAAAAAAAAATCTGGGCGTCGATTGGCCCTGCGGGCCAGCCCCGAAACTTCTCGCTGTTATCGAGCTCAACGAGCTCGAAAACATTAGTGTGGATATATTTTCGAGCTTGAAAATGCTATTACATGCAATTGTTTTTTTATGATCTTTTCAAGCTCTAACTAGTTACGTTTTATGCTAAAGTTTGAAAATTTAAGAATCGAAAATCATTAATGAAGAAGCGGTTTTTACAATTTAATTCCCGATTGTGTTCAATAAAATAAGTGTATTGAGGCAGAAGTCAATGTCAGGAATCAAAATCAAGATTTAAATAAGTTTTGACTCATGTCACAAACAATAAAATATGAAATATCCAAGAAAAATATTAAAAACTGCGTTTTTTCAATTTATTTTGTCGATAATATGATTTAAACTAAAAAAAAAGTAAGATGACATTATATGATGATTGAAAGAAACCATTAAGAGGATGAGTTGGTATGATGTCAGACACATTTTAGTACATTATATCATGATTTATCCGGAAAAAATAACATAAAATGTTATTTTTTTAATTTTTCGACACCGACATATCTTATGAACTAATTAACCGATTATGACGTTTGAGGTAGCAATCGGCGCGTTTCATTGAATTCTAGAGCTGATTATAATTTGAAGTCGATCGGTTTAGCCGTTTCGAAGATATTTGGAAAACCCCAGTTTTCACCATTTCTTTCTCTTACAATATCTCGCGAACGAATGAACCGATTTTGATGGTTGAGGTGGCAATCGACGGATTTTATTGAGTTCTAAAGCTGATCAGATTTTGGAATTGTTTAGTTAAGTTATTTCAAAGATATTCGCAAATAATTACTTTTCACCATTTCTTTCTCCCGCGATATCTCTCGAACAAATTAACCGATTGAGATGGCTAAGGCGGCAATCGACGCGTTATATCAAATTCTAGAGCTGATTAGATTTTGAAGTCGATCTTTCAAGTCGTTTCTGAGAAATCACTAAAAAACTAAAAAAGAAAATTATTTTTTTCGTAATTCGCTAACATTTTCGAGTCTACTCGATCAAATGATCTGACACACATACACACACACGCATACACACACACACACACATTTATTTATTTGACTAATTTATGGTCCACTAGACTTAACTCACACACACACGTTTTACAATATACTACAATTTTCTTTTTACACACTTTTGCCTTATATCAACCGACTACATTTGTTTATTATTAATTTTCCACTAATAAATTTCATTGTAGTTCTATTCACTAACTTATCAATACGTTTTGATTTCACGTAAATTTTCCTTTGAATTTATTGTAGTGTGAAAACTTACGTGAAGCCGATGATTGTATTTTGGACTCCAACTTGGACTTTGAACTCGTGTCCTGTTCCTCGCAGTTGACTCACGCACTTATTACCCAAACTCTATTTTACCTAATTTTTACTAGACAATTTATTTCAATGAAATATTTTTATAATTTATAAATAATTACTAAGTTCTTATTATACTTAATTAAATTAATAATTAATTCTGGATTCCCTTTCGAGAGTTAAATTTTATAGAAATTAATTTAACAATTAATTCTGGCTCTCCTGCCGAGAATTGATTAATCGCAATAATTATTTTATTTAATTACAATAAATTCTCGCTTTCCTGTCGAGAATTTATTGGACCAAACACGTGGTTAAATTTTACTATATTTCTTTACAATAAATCGTGGCTTCCCCGCCGAGAATTTACTCTATTGAAGACGCTAGGTTGTTAACACTTCTGATAACTTTATATTCGATGTTAATTAATTTATTAATTCTGGCTTTCATGCCGAGAATCAATTTACTCACAGCACTACTATGTTAACACTAAATTTTTGCATTTTTCACCGGATGTTACCCTTGGCGTTTATCTGTGTTACCTTGGTCTTCACTGGGCTTCCGGCCTCATGGATAAGGCTCACGGCAGATGGATGTCCGTTTAGCTTGTCGACTCGACCGACTCTCTTGTTTCAGCTCTGTCCACTGATTATATATTTTTGGCTGGGTTATTTTCGGCTATTTACGGAAAATGGCTTTCGCACTTAATTAATGTTGGGACGGAAGTCCGAGCTTCTTCAATTAGCGCACCCGGCGACTAGTCGAAAAACTCTAACGTGTACTCATTCGGGGTTACGGCTCGGGTAACTGACCAGCCGCGGAAAATCACGATTTTCCTTGATGATAAATTGATTTTACCCCGTTACAAGATATCGATGATGAAAAATTTAGAAAATAATAATCAACCTAGTTTTCTGAATTATTTTCGGTTTTCTGAATTTTCGTAGATCAAAGTAACGCATATTTTTTTTGAGGCTCAAAGAGCTTGAACATTTATGCACAATACTATTTTCGAGCTCAAAGGGCTCGAAAATAGTGGGAAATTGCGGGGCTGGCCCACAGGTTCAACCGTTCTCCAGATTTTTTATTAAATAATGTAAAAAAAATTGATAGGTAAACTAAATGTGTTTAACAATCAGACGAATCATAGAAATTGATTTATTATGTAAGGAAATAAAATTTAATTGAACAGTAAATGAATAGTTTCGTATGCTTGCAATAACTAATTTTTATTTTTTTATCATGGTGTTTTATAGTCGATGATGACTCTGAAGGAACGCAAAGAAATGGAGGACGCATTCAAAAAAGCTCAAAAACCTTGGTCAAAGTTACTGCAAAAAGTCGAAAAAGCGAAACTGGATTATCATAATAATTGCAAAACTGAACGGACGGCAGCTAATCAAGAACGTAATGCATCGGCAGATAGTTCATTATCGCCTGATCAGGTATTGATAAATTTATATTCAGTGCGGTATTCTTTTTTTAGTTGAGTACCATAGGAATGTTCTTTGCAGTGGTCAAGTAAGCTGCATTTTAATTGATTTGAAGACCATTACTCATTTCATTTTTTCTTTTTTTTTTTGTTTTAATTGTTGCAGTGTACATCCCCTGTAACGATTATTAACACTTTTGCCTTTAATCGCAATGGCTACACTTTTCCTACCCTGGCGGATCTGATTTTACGGTATTTTTCGGTATCACTACCGTAGTTTACGGTAATGCTACCGTAATCAAGTACGGTAATCCTACACTGTAAAAAAAGATTCCTGACATCAAACCAGATTCGTTTGGCTCAAGTACTCCGTGCGTTTGGATACAGCCAAGCGCGTCAAGCGATTGAGTCTACCGCCCTCTACGTTTGACAGTATATTTTGCTCCAACTAAGAGTTTCTTGAGGGAAGTTACCGAGTCGTTTGAACTAACTCTATGATATTTGATATAACTCAATAACTTTTTTCAGTTAAAACAAATAGAAATTAGTTCAAGTCATTTATGCTGTTGATACAATAATGATTTTTGTTTTATATGAATAAGTTAAAAATTTCACTCAAAGTAAATTGTAAGGTGATTGAAGGTATGAATTTATCAGTTAAGTCAAAATTTTATTAAAGCAAATGAATTTTAGTGTTGAAAGTAATATTTTTTTAGGACCGTAGAAACTCTCTTTGCAATTGATTCAATAAAAAATCGAATTATTTCAAATTGCTGTATTGGATTGATCCATAAAAACAGTAATCTGAATCAAATGAATATTGCCTCTAATTATCTCATTAATTATTCATTCAAAAAAATTTATTTTTTTTTTCTTATGTATTTATTTATTTCTTATATTTTATTTTTATTATTATCATTTTTTTATTAATTATTAAGACAATTACATTATATTATTATATTACATCAATCATACTTTACAAATCATCCTAACATACTCACAGTTTTTAGTGAAAAATTAAATAATTTTAATATCGCCATCCGGAGGATTCGAACCCAGCACCTTACGCGCGAATGTTAGACGCTTTACCGCTACGCTACGGAACCAGTAGGAAAGTTTTGGTTTAGTTGAGCTTCTAGTACTTTTTTTTCATATTGAATGGATATATACAGTCAATTGCTTATAGATTGATCTAAACGAGATAAATATGTGGCTCTTTTTATAAATAAATTTTTTTTTTTAATCGATAATATAAAGTTTTCTATTCAAATATAGTTCGATATTTTGTAACGAACACATTTATATTCTTGTCGAGTATTTTTAAATTTTAATGTGAGTGCGTGAAATCATTCCTTTAACCTCATCAGATTTTCTCTCCAAGAAACGTCGGTTGACACGACACGTTCGGTATTATAGGAAACTACTTTTGTTTCATTGAAATATGTTAAGTTGTCAAACCAAACGTTTCAAGAGTTTCAGTTAAATTTCTAATAATTGAAAAGTTTGCTTCAACAAGTTTTTATTTTTAAGTCAAGTACATCCAAACTTTAATTAAAATATGTTTTACTATTCAATCAAATGTTAGTTTAATTACGGTCAAACTTAAAAACTTTAACATAAACGCTTAAGCAATTTCTCATAATCGAGTAGAGATTTTAATTCAATAAAAATGATTTTCTTGAGACAAACTAGTTTTTGTTGGTTCAAACGAATTTGGTTTCACTGAAGAGGAAATTCGTCAAACTCCTAGGGAGTTTAATGTCAGTACCTTATTTTTTACAGTGTACGGTAAGTTTCGGTAAACTACGGTAGATTCCGCGGAATTTTCCGTGATTTTTGATTTAACCCTTACATGAATTGTAATAGATTTTTTAAGATATGTTTATCTTATTTGTTGGTAGTTTTAGCCATTTTTTCTAGCCTTTTATTTTTGAGTCCCAGATGGTAAAAGTTATTAAATTGTAGTAAAACTTTAGGTACTTGCCAAACCTCACAGAAATACTTTCAGAAAACTGTATTCTACGGTGGCAAACGAAAAATTTACCGTAAGAATACGGTAGACTTACCGTAAAAGAATTCTATACTATTAGTATACATATTCTATGTATATCAGGTCTGCCAGGGTATTTCCGGTGACACGCGTTAATATCCGCGGACAAAATATCCCCGCGACAAAATATCCGCGCGACAAAATTTCCCTGCGACAAAATATCCCACGACAAAATATCTTTGGATAAAATATCCTGATGATTAAATATCTTTATAACAGAATCATTTGAAAAAATAAAAAATAAATAAAAAACTATTTCAATTAAAAAAAAATTTTCTTTCGTTTAAAAAAATTGTATTATCAAGTAAATATTTAAATCTAATTGCAATATTCAGTCCACAAGTAACTTAAAAATTATTAATGTCGAATTTGTGATTTCCGAAATTTGAATTTCGGCGCCGTTGATTAATTTAATAATATTTTAGATGTCTACGCACACAAAACCCCTGAAAAAAGGCACCGTCCTATTTCAAGCGTATAGGTTTATATATCTTATATGTCCACGCACACAAAACCCCTGAAAAAAAGGCACCGTACTATTTCAAGCGTATAGGTTTGTAAATTTTATATTTCCACTCACACAAAACCTGAGAAAAAAGGGATACTGTATTATTTTTTGTCGATATTTAATCTTGAGGATATTTCATCCAGAGCTTCAAAATCTATTTAGCTCTAGACTCCAATAACAACGCATAAATTGCAACAATAACCATTCCGATAAGTTAATTTATTCGATAGATATAGTGGGAGAAAGAATTAGTGGGAAACTTTGTTTTTTAATGTCTTCGAAATGACCTAATCTATTGATTCCAAAGTCAAGTCCGATCTAGAGCTCGATAAGAGGTGTCAATAAACATATTGAGTATCGAAATCTATTGATTCTTTCGGGAGATATTGATGTCAAAAAATTTCAATAATAGCGATTTAATTTTTTTTTACCAAAATAAAGTATTAGCAATGTACTAAATGTTTGAATAAATGTGCCACATCTTCCTCTTTACAGTCTCCTTAATTCACCGCTTAACTCATTAGAATCAATTTGTTAGTTTAGCAAATATTGTCTGCGAAAAACTGAAATGCTTCCTCTGATTTTTCTTTGATTTTTTAATTTTGACATAAATTCGAAAGTTGCTTATTATTTATTCATTTCTTGAATTTTCCGAGTTCAAGTCAAGCAGAATTTTTTCAAGCTTAAAGAGGACAAACCTATTCGATTCAAGAGTTTTTTCAAGATCCGAAAGCTTAAAAATGTATCCACACACTGTAAAAAATAAGGTACTGACATTAAACTCCCTAGGAGTTTGACGAATTTCCTCTTCAGTGAAACCAAATTCGTTTGAACCAACAAAAACTAGTTTGTCTCAAGAAAATCATTTTTATTGAATTAAAATCTCTACTCGATTATGAGAAATTGCTTAAGCGTTTATGTTAAAGTTTTTAAGTTTGACCGTAATTAAACTAACATTTGATTGAATAGTAAAACATATTTTAATTAAAGTTTGGATGTACTTGACTTAAAAATAAAAACTTGTTGAAGCAAACTTTTCAATTATTAGAAATTTAACTGAAACTCTTGAAACGTTTGGTTTGACAACTTAACATATTTCAATGAAACAAAAGTAGTTTCCTATAATACCGAACGTGTCGTGTCAACCGACGTTTCTTGGAGAGAAAATCTGATGAGGTTAAAGGAATGATTTCACGCACTCACATTAAAATTTAAAAATACTCGACAAGAATATAAATGTGTTCGTTACAAAATATCGAACTATATTTGAATAGAAAACTTTATATTATCGATTAAAAAAAAAAATTTATTTATAAAAAGAGCCACATATTTATCTCGTTTAGATCAATCTATAAGCAATTGACTGTATATATCCATTCAATATGAAAAAAAAGTACTAGAAGCTCAACTAAACCAAAACTTTCCTACTGGTTCCGTAGCGTAGCGGTAAAGCGTCTAACATTCGCGCGTAAGGTGCTGGGTTCGAATCCTCCGGATGGCGATATTAAAATTATTTAATTTTTCACTAAAAACTGTGAGTATGTTAGGATGATTTGTAAAGTATGATTGATGTAATATAATAATATAATGTAATTGTCTTAATAATTAATAAAAAAATGATAATAATAAAAATAAAATATAAGAAATAAATAAATACATAAGAAAAAAAAAATAAATTGTTTTGAATGAATAATTAATGAGATAATTAGAGGCAATATTCATTTGATTCAGATTACTGTTTTTATGGATCAATCCAATACAGCAATTTGAAATAATTCGATTTTTTATTGAATCAATTGCAAAGAGAGTTTCTACGGTCCTAAAAAAATATTACTTTCAACACTAAAATTCATTTGCTTTAATAAAATTTTGACTTAACTGATAAATTCATACCTTCAATCACCTTACAATTTACTTTGAGTGAAATTTTTAACTTATTCATATAAAACAAAAATCATTATTGTATCAACAGCATAAATGACTTGAACTAATTTCTATTTGTTTTAACTGAAAAAAGTTATTGAGTTATATCAAATATCATAGAGTTAGTTCAAACGACTCGGTAACTTCCCTCAAGAAACTCTTAGTTGGAGCAAAATATACTGTCAAACGTAGAGGGCGGTAGACTCAATCGCTTGACGCGCTTGGCTGTATCCAAACGCACGGAGTACTTGAGCCAAACGAATCTGGTTTGATGTCAGGAATCTTTTTTTACAGTGCAGCAAAGTTTTCGAGTTCAATGAGCTTGAAAGTTGCAGGAAGTGTTAGGGCTGACTCCCAGAATCAATCGTTCTCCAGATTTTTTTATTGTTAGGATTATATTAATCGAGCTTGATGAATTTTCCGTTCTCATGTTTTGTTCGAAGCACTAATAATTGATATTGGTACGAACTTTTCTTTTCTTCTTTAGAAAAATTTGATTCTTTGAAACAAAAATAAATATTTTTTTAAATTTATATCTCCGTGTATATTCATGTTATGAGACTCAGTAACATACTGAATCACTGGGAAAACTTCAAGATTTAGGATCGGGTTAATTTTATTTGATTAGGGCCAACTTAAAAAGCAATTCTGACTATTTTCGTGATGATGTCCGTGCGTATGTATGTGTATGTTCAAGTACGTGTGTGTATAAATATTTTATAACTTCCGAAACGACTAACCGGTTAGAATTTTTGATGCGGTAATCAACGTGGCTTTTTCATTCCTAGATTCTTTTGAAGATTGAGCTTGATTGATCTAGTTCGTTTCAAATAATTCGAAAAAAAAAAAATCAATAAATAAATAAAATAAAATTTATAAAGAAACGCTTCTCTTGGATAACTTCAATTCTGCCCAATAAATTAATTTCCGAATCTGATCAGCTCAAACGTTTACATCTGCATTGGAAGTCGCCTAAACCATCAAAATCGGACCATTTGTCCGAGAGACATCGAATCGAAAGAATTTCAAAAATATTTTTTCATTTCGGATCATATCAGAATTGTTGAAGTAATTGAATCTCCTGAGAAAAAAAAATACATATAAGGTCATTTATAATCATATATGAAAATTAGCCATGTCTGATCAAATATGATTAAATATGATCATATATGATATACATATGGGTTTAACAATAATTATTTAAGCCAAAAAAATAATGTTTTGATTTTACTGTTCATTAACATTCATTGAAATTTATTTATATATAGTTAGTGTTCACTAATTATTAATTTTTTGTTAATGAAAAAGTATTCGGTATTTTTCTGGGATTCGAACTTGGATATTGATATTTTACATTGTATTTAAGAAGTTTAAGTTTTCTCATGCAGAATCAAAAGTTTTTTCATTTTCGACAAATTAAAAAAATTTTAATAAAAACTTGGTTTTATTTTTTTAACTTCCCGCCAAGAAAATTGAAAATTTTTAAAAATAAATGAACTTATTGGGTTTGGTCCGATTTTCGATAACCGAGATTTCAACAGATCTCGAGGTTTTGAGCTTCTAGAAAACTATTATGTCTAATTTCAGGATGATGGCCGAGTATGTGTATTATAACGACAAAAACTATATGCACTAATTTTTGAGTTGCAACTTCATTCTCTGCCTTTAACCTCCAGTCTCAATACGAATAGGGCGCCAGGTAATTTTTATCACTGGAATTACCAAACCAGTAAATCATGAATTAGATAATTTTTCATCTGTGGAATTATCTCGAAAACTACGCATAACTAAAAATTGGATAAATTTTAATCTGTGGAATTATCACCAAAACCACGCAAAACTATAACTGAAACTAAAATGCTCAGAACTTATAAGCAAACACAAAAACAGAGACTGAAAAACTGAAAACAGAGTTACGGTATGCCATGGTGTCGCTCAGTGTGTAGGTTTATGGAGAGAGGGAGTGGTCCCGGTCAAATCATCCCAAATTCATGTGAATTATCAGCGGATTTGCAATTTTTATTAAAAAATAAATAATCTCATATTTCTATTGAACAATAAATAAAATACTGTAGCATCATACCAGTAATTTTACTTTATAACAAAATACTGAATTTAATAATAATAAAATTCAATCTTAACAAAAAGTGAATTAACATCTAAATGATGCGTATCGATAATTATAAATAAATTAATTAATTACTAGAGCTAAACGATAATCAAAAAATATTCGGTAAACTAGAACAATAAATTATAAAACCAACACTCTAGAACATCTTCTTTAACAAACTAGTAAAACTAACGTACATGGGTCTCATAATAACGTTAATTAGACGACAATTCATTCAATAACCAAACATATTTCTTATAATTATTTTATAAAAATAATATTAACAATAAATCGTGAACATGACTTTAACTGTAACAATACTCTCATAATTCTCTCAGATCTTGCATCTTTTCTTTAATTAAAACAGTAGCGACAGAGCTCACGACAAATTATCCGTGCGACAAAATAACCGGAAAAATAAGAATCAGTTGACGAAACAACCGTGATATAATATCTGTGTAGATGTAGTCATTAATGCCTAGTACACTATACGTAGCGCTGCTATTCTTTAGTGTACCAGGAATTAATGACCACATCTGTACGGCAAAATATCAGATGCCAAAGAAATTTCGGTAACGATCTAGAAGTGGGACTCCATATACTTTTGGCTGTTACATGGCTTCTGTTTGACATTTTTTTTTAAAACTGTGAAAAGTTGTGCCCTCTTTTCACAAGTTTTTGTGTGTGTAATATCAAGAATATATTCATGCATAAAAAAGTGTGAAAAATTGCACTAAAATCATGAAAAACATCGCAAATGTTAACTAACAAGTTAATTAACAAGTGTCTAAGTGTATGGATGCGTATGTATGTATGTATTAGGGTGGTCGTTAAAAATTAAATTTTTTCAGGCGCTCCATAAAAACCTTCTTTTTAGTGAAAAAATAAGTGGGGAATTCGGTTTTTTTTTTTTTTTTAATTAATAAGAGCACGTGCCCCAGGACGACCGAAGTTCATTTTTCGATACAATCGTGGTTTTTTTTTAAATGTCTCATGAAATATGCAGGTTAAAAGAAAAAGTCATCAGAACAATTTTGTAGGAAATTAAATTCTTGACAAAAAAGATGTATTTTTTTTTTTTTGTAAAATGTGTATCTATTATAACGGTGGGCCCTGGCTACGTCGTGTCCTGTAACCACGAACCACAGTTACAACAATTTCCCGAATGATTATAATTAATTATAAATTATTAAATATAAATATTAATTAAAGATTATTTTATTGCTGGTTCGAAAAGACGGGAAATAGATCTCAGGATGCGGGTCGACTCGTTCTTGCCGGACACGCGGCTGAAATAAACTTATTCTAGATGACGCTGGTGATAAAAGAAATTTTATTTTGAGACTCAATCAACTTATATAAAATTAAGTTTTATTTAACCAAAATTCTTAACATGTACAAAGATTCTCCTTTACTTATAAATTTATTACTTGCTAGAATAATGTAAAATGAGCGAATTAATCTAGAGGATCTGGTGTAGGTGATGGAATTTTTAACACCTAAAAATTATACAACTTTTTAATAAGAAATAAATAGCGTATTTATTTACACTTTGTACACTTAATTATTGTGAGAAATAATTATTATTAGCGAATTCAACTTAATAAATACGTGATAGCGAATGCAACTGTACTAAAAATTCACGTATAAAATCTCGACACGTGGTCGGTAGCGGTTAAGTTCACGGGAATTAATTTAATTAATTAATTACTCGCGGATAACAATTTATTTATACTCAATAAATAGCAGCCTTAATATACTGACTAAAATATTGAGGATAATTTAGCGTAGCGGTTGAAATAATATCACACAAGAAGTAAGTTAGTGTTAGCGGAGCGGTTTTAAGTACACGAGGTAGTAGTCACAAAAACTTGAAGAGAAAGAGGATGATGAAAAACGTTGATGAGCCGGCGTCGCCGCTCGGTGCTGACGTGGCAGCATAGCTGCATAAGACGACTTCTCTGATTGGCCGGCAGATATAATACGAATATTTTGATTGGCCGGCTGGTAGCGGGTTCTCATGCCGTCTTGATACGGTCATGAGCGAAAAATAGTATGTGTCGGGCCCAAATAGTGAGTGACCCGGCACTATTCTGACCTTCAAGTCAGTAGCGAGTTCGGGTACTCCCGGAATAGCGGAAATGCACGAAGCTTATTTGAATTAATTTAAGCTCGTGACTGAACATTCTCCCCAGCGCTGGCGACGGTGTCGAAAGGATTGTCTTCTGGAGAGTGGACTGGTAGAACACACAATTTAGCGATTGGTCGGACAAGCTCAGTAGTAGCGGTCTTTAGGTTGACTACTCGAGTCAGGCCATCCCTGCCTGGGTGTAATGCGAGTACTCTTGCTAGTGGCCATTTCGATGGTCGGAAACTCTCATCAGTCAGCAAGACTAATGAGCCTACTTTGATGTCATTATATGGATGATGCCACTTAGATATAAATTGATGACGTTGTAAGTACTCAGATGACCATCTACTCCAAAATTTTTGGAACATTTGTTGTAGTTGTTGCCAGCGTGACAACGTAGCGGTGTTGTTCTCCAGTAGCGAGGGCCCAGGTACAGCGATTAGCGGTTCACCGATGAGAAAGTGTCCGGGAGTCAGAGCGATTAAATCTGCAGGATCTTCGGATAGCGGAGCGATCGGTCTTGAATTTAACACAGCTTCAATCTGTGTTAAAACTGTAGCGAGTTGGTCGTAAGTCAATAGCGATTCACCAATAGTTCGTATAAGATGAAACTTGATTGACTTTACGGCTGCTTCCCACTTGCCACCAAAGTGGGGAGCGCTTGGCGGGTTGAACTTCCAGTCTGTGCCATCTGTAGCGAGTAAATACTGAAGTTCCTTTAGCTGTCTCGATCCTGCTGCGAATTCTTTCTTTAGCGTGGCGTCTGCTCCTACAAAATTTGTACCACAGTCCGAGTATAGGGTACTGCAGGCGCCTCTCCGACTAGTAAATTTTCTGAATGCTGCGACGAAAGCGTCAGTAGAGTAATCGGTGACAATTTCTATATGTATAGCGGACGTAGTGAGACATACAAACACAGCGATCCATCCTTTATAGGTTTTGGCACGTCGACCTTGAAATGTCTTCAGTGTTACTGGCCCAGCGTAGTCTATTCCAGAGTGTAAGAATGCTTTAGATGGTCTTACACGAGCGGATGGCAATTGTCCTATTAGTTGTTGTGCACGAACACCTCTATGTCTCGTGCACACGATGCAGCGAAGAATGTGTGATCTGACTGGAACTCGACCACCTTCTATCCAGACAGATCTCCGTAGATCAGCGAGAGTCAATTGAGTTCCCCCGTGGAATGTTCTCTGATGCGAATGGTCTATCAATAGCGTACTTAAGCGTGATGATCTAGGTAGTATTGCTGGATTCTTTTGATCATCATCCAGTAGCGAATTCTTCAAGCGACCGCCGACTCTGAGTACTCCGTTATAGTCGACGTAGGGAATCAATTTAGCGAGACGATGATTTCTGTGTAGAGAATCACCATCTTTCAGTAGTTTCAGCTCTTGCGAATAGTACTGACTTTGAGTATACTTGATCAGCAAAGTCTTAGCGAGTTCCAGGTCAACCATAGAGAGTGGTGTGGCCAGTGTGGACTGTGGCACTTTTTTAAATTTAGCGATGGCACGTAGACAGATTCCAAGCGTGCGAAGTAATGGTGACAACTTAGAGAATTTTTCTAGTAGCGTGGATAGCGGGTGTGAATCTGCCTTGAAGATGGTAAAAACCAGACCTGGACGTTCTTCAAGATGTGATACCGTCTGCGAAGAGATGTCAAAAGATGGCCAGTTTTCTTTTGATTGACTGAGCCACTTAGGTCCCGTCCACCATAGCGAATGCTGTTCTAGTTTGGCTGCTGTTAAACCTCTTGAAGCGCAGTCAGCTGGGTTGAGTTTCCCTGGAACAAAATCCCAGTTGACACTTGGTAGCGATTCTTGAATCTTGGTAACTCTGTTGCGAATGTAGACTTTCCATCTAGCTGGGTTGGTCCGTATCCACGTTAAGGATACAGCGGAGTCTGTCCACAAGAAAATTGGTACATTTTCAAGTTTCAAAACTTTCTTGATGTAGAGTACCAGTTGAGCGAGTAATACAGCGGCATTGAGCTCCATCCTCGGTATTGTAATGGGTTTCAGTGGTGCAACTTGTGTTTTTGCACACACTAGCGAAATATTGGAGCTTCCAGTAGCGTTAGTAACTTTTAAATAGACGACAGCAGCCATAGCGAGTTGAGAAGCGTCAGAGAATCCATGTAATTCAATAGATACGTTTTGTTTTACATGATTCCAGCGAGGTATCTGAATCTTCGAGATCTGATGTAGTTCATCTCGAAATAAATTTCATTCTTGAAGAAGCAACGGTGATAGCGTAGCATCCCAGTCGAAGTTCTGCAGCCATAGCTTCTGCATAAACATCTTGGCTCTCACGATGATCGGTGCCAAAAAACCCAGTGGGTCAAACAAGCGAGCAATTTCAGATAAAATTGTGCGTTTAGTAGTTGGTGATGCTTCTGGAGGCGAATAATTAAACTGAAGATTATCCTGTGTAGAATTCCAGGTTAACCCGAGCACTTTTACTGTAGTATCCCCAAGTTCTCTTGGTGTATCTTCTTGGGTTTCCATTTTATAGAATTATACATAATTACACTCATGCTATAAATTAAAGGAACAGAAAAATTTTAGAAATTTTTTAGTGATTTTTGAAAGGCTGTAACTTTGTGAAAAATAATCGTATCGAAAAACAAAAAAAAGCATTTTGTAGCTTGAAATCTCTAGTTTCAACTCATTTTCATCAATTTTTTTTAGGCCTCCAGCCATTGCGCACACATGAAAAATACCGCGAGAAAAAAATTTTCTAAATTTTTCCTTTTCTTTGAAAGAGTCCACGGGCTGCGAAAAAATCGTTCAGCTAAACCAATGCATAGGTCGGATAGCAAATTTAATCAGCTTTGATTTCCATTTTTTGGAGATTCGTACGATAACTTGTCGCTGAGATATCAGCCTTCAATCGGAAAATGATCCTTTTGGGTTTGATCGTCGATATTTCAGGTACTAATGAGCGCACAGTAAATTTAAGGGTGGCGTTGAAAACTTGAATAAATTCCCTACAAGAACCTTCCATCAATTTTTATGAAAAAAATTTTTTTTTATCCTTAACATCCCTATGGAGTGAGTACAAAAAAGTGACTTTTTTTGGCTAAACAGTAAATCAACCGCTACTTTGTAAATATTGTTAAAAAAAATAATGTTGCCAGGGAATTTTTTAGCTTAATGTACCCCCAATAACCCTGTAAATTTTTAAATTGATCCATCGAGCCGTTTTTCGGGGTGGATTGATCAAAATTTTCCAAAACAAGTTTTGTTCCTTTAATTTTGTTATGACTATCGAAATGAACACAATTATCGTTTTTTCATTGTTTTTGTCAATTTGGTACTCATTAGCGGTTGAAATTAAGAAAAAAAAAAAAATTTTTTTTTGAATTTTTTTTTTTGAAATTTTTTTTCTGAATTTTTTTCAAATTTTCTTAAAATTTTTTTTTGAATTTTTTTTTTTTGTGTTTTGAAATGTTTAAAACATTTTAAAGCTGTGAAATGCCCGTGTGTGTAATTTTGGTACGCCTATGCCGAATCATGTCAAAATTCAGTGAGCATTCTTTCCTGAGATGTTTGAAACATTTTAAAACACAAAAAAAAAAAAAAATTAAAAAAAAAATTTTTTTTTTTTCTTAATTTCAACCGCTAATGAGTATCAAATTGACAAAAACAATGAAAAAACGATAATTGTTTTCATTTCGATAGTCATAACAAAATTAAAGGAACAAAACTTGTTCCTTTAATTGTTTTGGAAAATTTTGATCAATCCACCCCGAAAAACGGCTCGATGGATCAATTTAAAAATTTACAGGGTTGTTGGGGGTACATTAAGCTAAAAAATTCCCTGGCAACTTTATTTTTTTTAACAATATTTACAGAGTAGCGGTTGATTTACTGTTAAGCCAAAAAAAGTCACTTTTTTGTACTCACTTCATAGGGATGTTAAGGATAATGTTACATTCTGGCTTATCTATTATCAGACAGAATAATTTTTTATTTGACCAGGTTGACGTCGTTAGGGTGTCGATAGACCCCAGGTGCGTCAGCTGTTGACCTTCCTTTATTTTATGCAAAAAGTTTAGTCACTTACCATGGTGGAGATCATGGGCCCCATAAGTCGGCCCAAATAATCCCTTTCTTGAGTAACTTCTTCTCCTCCACCGGTGCGTATGCGTCTCTGCCGGTGGCCTTGAAATAGGCCTCAGAATAGTACCCGTACCGTGGGTCGTGGAATGGGATGCTTCCGCTGAGTGGATGGACGGATGGAACGTCCACAGAAAACCAACTGCCAACCCTCGCTGATGCCAGTCCAGAAGACCGGGTTTTCCTTTGGTGCCTCGTCTGAGGTCGAACAGGCTGAACTCTGGAGATTCGACTCCTTCGTGAGGACAAGTGATTGTAACTGGTCGATCAAACCGCCAGAACCTGAAGGCTCAACAACACACGAGCTCGGAGGCTCAACCACACACGAGCTCGGAGGCTCAACAACACACGAGCTCGGAAGCTCAACAGCACATGATTTTGATATCTCAATCGAATCGTTGGCGACCACTCGCGGTATTACTAGCGTTACCGGCTCGATAAGGACTTCCTCAGATCTTATTCTCGGTCGACCTTGTGTAAGGTCCGCGATAACGCCTTGAATTACGCGACCGAGCTGTACAGTACGTCCTGATCTCCTGCTTCGTCGGCCTCGAGGCATAAAGGTTGTTATGATAGATGGTGAAGGAGCCCGAACTGCTGATTAGCGCTCTGAGCAAAGGAAGGGTGGAACAGCTAGTAAGCGCTCGCCCCTTTAAGGTTCTTAGACAAAAGATTTATATAAAGATTAAATTTTAGGTTTTATTCCTTTGAACCGGTGGAGACAGAAGAATCAGTCAGTCAATTGTACAGAGTTTCGTGCTCTTTAAGATCTCGCGATCGACTACCCTGATCCTTCAGCTCCTCGACTAAGTACATTCGTCAAAGTGTTAACTTTGCATCTCAGGTTTCCTATGAGAGAATCGTCGTGGCCCGGGTCTCATGCGTCGTCATCTGTTTAGACTATCCGCGAGCCACGGCGATTCTCTTATCGCAAGAGATTTCCGTTACATTGTTGGTGATGAATAAAAATGTTATCGCCAGCGAAGTAACGATTTATTAATTTATTATTTATTTATGATTCTAAGAAGTGTCGAACCGTTTATTCGCCCACCGTGGCGAATAAATAATTCGAGACTTCAAAAAAAAAATTTTCTAAAATTTTTATGTAAATTTAATTAGAGCCAGAACGTAACAATAAAATAAAATTTTCTCATAAAAATTGATAGAAGGTTCTTGTAGGGAATTTATTCAAGTTTTCAACGCCACCCTCAAATTTACTGTGCGCTCATTAGTACCTGAAATATCGACGATCAAACCCAAAAGGATCATTTTCCGATTGAAGGCTGATATCTCAGCGACAAGTTATCGTACGAATCTCCAAAAAATGGAAATTAAAGCTGATTAAATTTGCTATCCGACCTATGCATTGGTTTAGCTGAACGATTTTTTTCGCAGCCCGTGGACTCTCTCAAAGAAAAGGAAAAATTTAGAAAATTTTTTTCTCGCGGTATTTCTCATGTGTGCGCAATGGCTGGAGGCCTAAAAAAAATTGATGAAAATGAGTTGAAACTAGAGATTTCAAGCTACAAAATGCTTTTTTTTGTTTTTCGATACGATTATTTTTCACAAAGTTACAGCCTTTCAAAAATCACTAAAAAATTTCTAAAATTTTTCTGTTCATTTAATTTATGGCATGAGTGTATATATAATTATACCCGGGAAAAAATGATCAGATATGAACAGGCATGAGTCTTCAGGTCTGATCAGATATGAAAAATGACCGGGTCTGATCAGACCTGGCCAGGCATGTTCAGGTCTGATCAGGTATGTTCATGTCTGTTCATGCTCATCCGGGAAAAAAATTATAGATAAAATATGGCCCTAAATAATTATATATAATAATATATAACTATATTCAACTATATATAATTACTTCTATAAAAAAATAATCAAAAAAAAAAATTCGGGCGTGTGCAAGATTTGAACCGTAGACCTCGCGCTCGAAAGTTTTACCCGCTACCCGTTAACCTAAGAGATTGACTTGAAAAGTAAGTTTCGTATGAACTTGAACTAATAAAAATCTTATACGTGATAGATTCTTGGTCAACAAAATTTGATATCTTATACATGATAGATTTTTAGTCAACAAAATTTTATATCCAATTTATTAATTATTGATTTATAGTTATATGAAATTATAATGTTCTATTTAATTATAACAACGTTAGCTAGATATAATTATAACTAAGTTAGTTATATTTAATTATAGCTAAGATTTTAAACTTAATCCCATATATCAGGCTAGATCAGATGATCAGGCATGAACAGGTATGATCAGGCCTGAGCGTATTCAACGCTTCAGACATGAACAGATATGAACAGACATGAGCAGACATGGGCACCCGGGAAAAACAATTTATATATAATTATATAAAATTTTATATAAATGCTTAGATAAAATTAGATATGAGTTTTGGTTTGATCTAATTTTATATAGTTATATATAATTTTTTATAATTATATATAACTTTATGAAGTAGTAATATATAAAATAATTGTCGTAAAAAAAAAAAAAAAAAAAAAAAACCCGCCAGCTCATGGACTCGAACCCGGATTCTTCTGGTCCGAAGTCTGAGCTCTTATCCACAGTGCTATATCACACATTTGACACGAAAAGCTAATTGTATTGATTTGAATTCAAATGAACTTAAGAAAATTAAAGACATCAATAAATGATTGATTCTGTTATTAGCATTGTAGTAAATTATATTATTGTTCATATATTTAAAAAGACCAATAGCGGTATACCTATTAGTAGCGGGGCGATAATGACTTCTTTTGGTAAATTAAAAAAAATCAGAAGTTATAATTTTTTAAACAACTGAAATTTTTTTAATTTTATATCTGAGTTTTTTATAACTTAATTCATTGTTGAAACTTCAAAATTTTTTTGCTGTCACCCTGCTTTTGGTCATGCTAATGTATTTCTAAGAAATTTGAAAAAAGTTTATATACTTTATAACATTTATGAATGCGGTAAATTAAAAATTTTATAGACTGTATAAAATTTTATAAATCATTGTAAAATCAGTTATTCCGAATAATCTTACATTATTCGATCATATCTAAATTATTTCAAGAAATGTTATGATTCCACCCGCACAACTTGATATATATTTAATCAGAAATTTCCATTAGATAGAATTTCTTAGAACTCAATTATATAAAATTTTGTATAATTGAACAAAGTCACTTAAAATATTTAATTAAAATTAAATTTAAATTTAAGTGTAGGAATGTGAGATGCTGGGACGCTTAATTGGCGGGAACGTGGATGAGATGATATTTAATATTAAAAATAAATATATTCTTTAACACTTTATTTTATTGTATTAATAAATTAATTATTTATTTTAATTATATACACTATGTACACTGCACGTTGTTTTTAGTTTAATTGTGAGATGTATAATTTATTACCCGGTAACACGCGGCAATATAATTGCAAAAAAGATGGCGGTTGGCGGCAACCAAACCACGCGGTGAGATGAATATTGTTTTTGAATAATTATTTATAGAGATGGCAGTTAAATAATCGCTACAATTAAATATAAATAATATTCACTTTGAGTTGAGAATAAATTTGAGGTGAAAAACAATGAATACGAAATCGATTGCAAAAGATTTACGAAGGCAAAAAAAAATCACGTGTTGCATATAGCGTCGGTGAATTTTCAATAATGATAATAATGGCTTCGTCTTCTTGTTGATCCCCACTTGGATAAGAGGGCGGAGCTTGAGATAAGAATGGGACCGGTGGAACCGTCTGCGCAAGATAACACGCCGACGCAACTCCATTTAACCGGCCTCAGAGTAGCGATGAGAAACGCAAGCGCGGGAGATTCGAACAATAATTATATAAAAATATTTCGACCGAATGTCTAAATTTGTATGATTATATATAAAATAATATAATTATATATATTTATATAAAATTATATGTATAAATATATGATTGTATATATTTTTATATAATTAAATTAGAAATTTTTATATAATTATATATAAATATATATAGTTATATAGGACTATATGTGAATTTATATAATTATATATATTTATGTATAATTATATATTTTTATATACAATTAAACATAAAAATTTTTTAAAAATTAGATATAATCACATATAATTATACAAAATTATATAGAATTCTATATAATTATATATGATTATATCTAATTATGTATAATTTTTTTTCCCGGGCAGGTATGATCAGGCCTGAGTGTATTTAACGTTTCAGACATGAGCAGATATGAACAGGCATAATCAGGTCTAATTTCAGGCCTGATCATACATGAACAGGCATGGTCAGGCCTGATCATTTTTTCCCGGGTATGTATAATTTTATATAGTGATTTATATATACAATAACTGCCATGAAAAAGAATAAAAAACCACGCTGACTCATAGGCTCGAACCCAAGCTCTCCTGATTCAAAGTCTGATGAGTTAACCACTGTGCTAAATCACGCACTTAAAAGGACAAGTTAATTGACTTTAAAATACAGCTTTGTATGATCTTCAAGTAATAAAAATCTTATACGTGATAGATTCTTGGTCAACAAAATTTTATATCTTACGCATGATAGATTTTTTAGTTAACAAAATTTTATATCTAATTTACTAATTATTGATTTATAGTCATATAAAATTATATATAAGTTATATATAATTATAATTACGTTAGCTATATATAATTATAACTAAGTTAGTAATATTTAATAATAACTAAGATTTTTAATTTAAGCCCATATATCAGACTGGATCAGGCATGAACAGGTATGATCAGGCCTGAGCGTATTTAACGCTTCAGGCATGATCAGGTATGACCAGGCCAGAGTGTATTTAACACTTCAGATATGAACAGCGTGAACAGGGATGGGCAGGTACGATCAGGCCTGAGCGTATTGAACACTTCAGACATGAACAAGTATGGACAGGTATGATCATGTCTGAGCGTATATGACGCTTCAGACATAAACAGGCATGGAAAGACATGAACGGGTATGAACATGCATGAACAGGTATGATCAGGCTTGAGCGTATTGAACACTTCAGACATGAACAAGTATGGACAGGTATGATCATGTCTGAGCGTATATGACGCTTCAGACATGAACGGGAATGGACAGGTATGATCAGGCCTGATCATGTCTAACTTCAGGCCTGATCATACGTGAACAGGCATGATCAGGTCTAATTTCAGGCCTGATCATACAACAACAGGCATGGTCAGGTCTGATCATTTTTTCCCGGGTATATTCATTTTGATACAAATGATCTTTAGAAAATTGAAGACATTAATAAATAATTGATTCTATTATTTGTATTATATTCAATTATGTTATTGTTTATAGGGTAAAGACCAATAGCATAAACCCCTTCTTTTGGCAAATTAAAAAAAAATGAGAAGTCAAAATCTTTTAAACTCAACTAAGACTTTAAATTTTATATCTCAGTTTTTTATAACTTAATTAATTGTTGAAATTTCCAAACTTTTTAGCTGTCATCCTGCTTTGGGTCTTCATAGTCTATTTCCAAGAATTTAAAAAAAAGTTATTCTTTATAACATTTATGAATGTGGTAATAAATTAAAGAATTTTTTAGATTTTATTTTATAAATCATTATGCAGTTTTTATGAATAATTTTACGTTGATTGGTTGAATCCAAATTATTTCACAAAATATTAAGATTTTCACACCCGCACAGCTTGATATTCACTCAGAGATTGCCGTTCGATAAAATTTTTTAGAACTCCATTGTATAAAATTTTATGTAATTATATAAAATTATATATAATTATATAAAAATTTTTTGACCGATTGTATAAATATGTATGATTATATATAAAGATAACATAATTATGTATATTTACATATATATATATATATATATATATATATATATATATATATATATATATATTAGGGTGGCGCAAAAAAACCGACTATTTTTTTTTTTTCGATCTCGCATGAAAATTTGTTGGTTTACGATGTTTTAAGAAGCCTCTCCAAAAATCAGCTCGATAAAAAATTTTTAAGTGGTCGCTCACGAATTTTGAAAATATCAAAAATGAATGAAATTCGGATTTTTGATTTCAAAATTTTTTTTTTCTCGTGGCAGCAATAGTTTATATTTGTAAAATCATGACTACGCTGAAAATTTAAACCCAAAATTCAAATATTTAAACCTCGCTCAAGAATTTTGAATGTTTCCGAGTGCTGTCTTTTGAACGTTTTCGAGCGACCCTTGAATATTAATAATAAAGCTTCGCGATTTTTCACTATCAATTTACATGACAATGAATGAAAATATAACCCGAGAAATAGAAATAATAAGTTTTTCACATACTTATTTATTTTTTAATTCAATTTGTAGATTTTTTCGCTTATTCAAAACTTACCAAATTTTATTGTTAAAGACTGTCCTGTATATTTTTGGTTCTGCAAAAGTTATATTTTACTGAAATGACAATAATTGAGTTATAAAAAAATACAAAAACTAATTCAAACTATTAGTTACATATTATCAGTTAATATTCAAAATTCTTGAGCGCCGTTTAAATATTTGAATTTTGGGCTGAAATTTTCAGCATAGTCATGATTTTACAAATATAAACTATTGCTGCCACGAGAAAAAAAAATTTTGAAATCAAAAATCCGAATTTCATTCATTTTTGATATTTTCAAAATTCGTGAGCGACCTCTTAAAAATTTTTTATCGAGCTGATTTTTGGAGAGGCTTCTTAAAACATCGTAAACAAACAAATTTTCATGCGAGATCGAAAAAAAAAAAATAGTCGGTTTTTTTGCGCCACCCTAATATATATATATATATATATATATATATATATATATATATACTCACACAAGCATCACATCATGGTATTGTGATAACATTTGTCTTTCATACGTAAACGCTTTAGATGGTATATACTATACCATGTCAGAAAATTTACGATAGTAACGTTGTAATATTTCTTATTGAATTTAACACAACAAACTCTCAATGAAATTACGATAGTGAATAGTAAAAAATTTTTTAAAAACTGTAAATTTTCGTATCATATATTTGAAAGTTACGGATAATAAAAGTACAGTCCAGGTTTACGATAGTAATATTGGAATTTTTCGTCAAATTTTTTTTCCGTGTACAGTCCTCATTATGTTGTATATTGTTTAAACTATCTACGTGACTGTCTATCGGAGCATTTTTTTTGTTATAGAATATTTTGAAGACCAAGGGTCGAGGAGAGAAATATTCGTAAAAATATCTTTCCACCAAGAGCCCCACGTGATGTGTTCACGACTCTAGAGGAACTTGATTCGACCCAACCAGTAGTTATTATGTATTATTGATGTCCTTTTTACTATCAAATGAGAAGTATACATAGCCAGGTCGCTTGAGCGACACCGTGTGCGCCTATACGGCCTGTCCCGTAGGGCGGGACAAAAATCCAATTAAACGGTCCATAACCTGTTGTTATGTCCAGAATGACGTACACAGGTTATTCAGTCCCTTATTTTGAGTCAAAGCACTTAAGCCATTTGCCCAGTTAACAGGGACTTCACTATTTAGTGCCGAGTATGTCAATATACGGAAATACGCTCATGCCAAAAATTAAAAGAACAGAAAAACTTTAGAAATTTTTACTGATTTTTGCAAGGCTGTACCGTATTGAGTCAGTAAAACTAGGCAGTAAACTAGTATCGACATTTTAAAAAAAGCATTTTATAGCTTAAAATCTCTAGTTTTGGTGCATTTCTATAAAAAATTTTTCAGAGCTACAGCTATTGCGCAAACATGCAAAATATCGTGAGATACAAATTTTCTAAAATATTTTTTTTTCCAAAGAGTCCATGGGCCATGGAAATTTCATCAGCTAAACCAACGCATAGGTCGATAAGCAAATTTATTCAGCTTTCATTTGCTATTTTTTAAACTTTGCACGATAATTTGTCGGAGAAATATCAGCCTACAAATGAAAAAGGATCCTTTTGGCTCCGATCATCGATATCTCAGCTATGGATGATCGCCAGATAAATTGAGGGGCGACTTTTAAAACTTGAATAAATTCCCGACAAGACCCTTTCATCATTTTTTGGAAAAAATTTTTTCTTTATTTTTAATATCAATTAGGAATAAGTACAAAAAATGACTTTTTTTTGGTTTCTCAGTAAATCAACCGCTGCTCTGTAAATATGAAAGGAAAGACTAATGTTGCCAGGTTTGTTTTTAAGCTTAATCCAACCCAAGAAACGCTGGGAATTTTTGAGTTGATTCATCGAATCGTTTTTTGGGGTGATCGATCAAAGTTTTGCAAAACAATTAATGGAACAAGTTTTGTTCCTATAATTGTGTAATCATCATCAAAATGAAAAAAAATTTTTTTTTTCTACTTTTCTTTCATTTTTGCGTTAGTTGCTCAGTAAATCTGAGGAAAAGAGGAAAAAGAAAATAAAATGTAAAAAAAAAATTCCGAACACAAAAAACAAGTTTAATTTTTTTTTTCTCCGACATTTTTTGGAAATTTTTTTTTCCTTGATCTGCGATCATTGGTAGCTGAGATATCGATGATCAAAGCTAAAAAGATCCTTCTTCTTTTGTAGGCTGATATCTTTCCGACAAATTGTCGTACAAAGCTAAAAAAATAGCAAATTAAAGCTGAATAAATTTTCCAGTCGACCTATGCATTGGTTTAGCTAATAAAATTTCCACGGCCCATGGACTCTTTGGAAAAAAAATATTTTGGAAAATTTGTGTCTCGCGATATTTCGCATGTTTGCGCACTAGCCGTAGCTCTAAAAAGATTTTGATCGAAATGCATCGTAACTATAGATTTCAAGCTATAAAATATTTTTTTTTTTATATCTCGATACGATTGTTTTTCACAAAGCTACAGCATTGCAAAAATCACTAATAAATTTTTCTGTATCTTTAATTTTTGGCATGAATGTGCAATGTATGAGGTGAATGGATGTGCCTTAATACTAGATAAATTAACAATAATTGAAACTTACAGTTGATTTATACAATATAATAATTGTCAGAACATAAGATTTGGCTGAGCGGGAGACCATATCGTTGTTGATAAAAATTCAGTTCGAAATAAATTGTCAGGTGCCTTGGTGGTTGGTTACGATTCTTGAACATTGAGAATTGTTGACTGAAATGGGCATGGGAGTTTACGTGTACTGGGTAATTGACAATCTGTCTAAATACACTTTTTAATAAGTGGAAATGTAATTAAATGTAAATAATAAGATTCAAGTCGTAATAATATTCAAACAGAAATAATTAAATTACTAAATTATTCGTAACAGTGAATAGAAGAATTAAAAACCGAAATTATTTGAATTTAAGAATAATTCTAGTGAAATTGTGTTCATTCTGAAATTAATTTCCAACGACTCGAACCAAGAATTAAAAATTTTAATAAAATAAGATTATACGTAATCGAGAGCTTGATAATTAATGGACGATGGGGACATATTCGCGGCGATTTTTGTAGGCGTGGACTATAGGCGAGGGGAACTTGCGTGACCTAGATTTGATTTTGCCTGGTACCGAAAAATAGGATGGTAAGCGAAAGCTCTAGCAATCGAAATGAAAAAGAAGATAGGGATATTAAGAAAAGTCACGTGGTAAGGTTGCTAGCGAGGAGTGGTGTCAGACAACGCGGTACTTGCCCATCATAGGAAGAAACTTCTAGAACAAAGACGAGGACAAACAAAGCGGTGGTAATTTCTATAGGTCCAAGGAGAAGATCCGACCCAATGTTATTAGATAAAGCTTATTTTAGGTTGTTAATGACGGTGTATTAATTAAGTTTAAGGTACGAGTATTTCTCGATTATTAATCCCTTTTTTATTATCTATCGATGGGTTATGATTATTTCTTCCTGCCATTGGTGGTTTAAATGTTATTCCTTTTTTTAGTTATTATTTAATATTAAATAATCTGCATTTCTATTTGTTCGATTGATAAATGTGCAATAATGTGTTATTACGATAATGTTAATTAAGCATTATTTTATTTATTTGCTGAGTTCTTTAAGATAGAAATTTTCAATTTAACGTACCCAACTTTGTGTATTAGAGAGGAAAAGGTTGGTATCGCGAGTGCAGTTGTGAGAGAGAGAAAACTAAATTTATTTGGTTAATTGCGGATTGTTAATTTATTATAATGTAACTATTTAATTTTATTATTGATTTTAGTTCTTCATTATCTATCGACCAGTTATGATTATTCTTTCCTATCACTATAAGTCTAAATGTTATTCCTTTATTTATTTATTATTCGTTAATTATTAAATAAACTGCAGTTATCGTTTACTCGATTGATAGATCTGCAAGAATGGGTGATTGCGATCATGTTAGTTAATTTCTATTTATTAATAAATTTCCTTGGTTTATTGTGAAATGATTATTGTGTACTTCTTACTATTGCGTATTAGATATTCATGCATTCTAATCATTATTTATGATTTTATTTACGGCTTTTTGTGTCAATTATATTTTTTTATTACTTTGTCTCTGTTAATAATTATCAGTTCATTTTATGGTGATTACTTTAGTTGTTAAATGCATTTCAATATCAGTTGGATTGGTTGGTACTGGAAGGGAATGCAGGGATACCAAGGGATCTTTATAATTTATTACAAAAGTAAGTGATGCATAGATGCAGAGGTTATCGAGGTGACAACACTTGACCTTATCAATAAAGGAGAAAAAAAGAACAACGCGCGGTATTATTTGAAGGTAATACTGTTTAGACCGGGAAGGATTAGGTAGTTATCACATTTGCGAACTTATCAGAGTGATGGCTCAGTTCGGTAGCTGTTTATTTACTTCTTCATAGAGGAATAAAAAAAAAGATTTATAGTGTTTTCTTTTTACATTTTAACCAGTTCTGACAACTCATCTGACCTTCAATATTTTTAGTTTTTCAATTATTTAATTATAAGTCACTTTTATATTTTGGCATATTACGCCGTAACACTGTATCGACGTCAGATCATAGATGGTGCTCAAATCGATTTATCACCATGTGAAAGTTGATGGACATCCACGGAACTAGCGGAGACAATAGATCTTCTCTAGGCCGCCATGACCGTAGACAAAAACGTTTATTTCCACTAATCAAAATCTAATTGTTTCAGTGGAATTCGTTTATTAAAAACTCCGAATATTGCCAAAATTACGGATCAATTTGGGAACATTATTTCTGAGGACCAGGCGCTTGATAAATTCGTATCATTAAACGAATTCTTTAAATTAAAATTTTTCTAGACGCGACTAAGGGGTGATTAAATGTTTTGGAAGACGAAAGTGTAACGGAAGCGTAACAGACATAGTCCTCTTATGTAGTTTCCGCTTTCTAAATATTTACGCTGTAAGTATTTATATAAGTAAACTACATGGGTCATTCCATATCAATTTAACGACACTGCGACGGTGACCCTCTTCGATTTTTTTAATTTTTGGGTAGATTTTTAAAGAATCTAGCTATTGTATTCGTCCTCGTGGTCGATTATTCAAGGAATTTTGTCATAAACTATCCTAATTGGTTGAGTAGGGTTCAAAAATACCATTCATAAAAAAATTTTTATATGCATGTGCATATATATAACATATATGTAGGTAATATAACGCAGTTTCGAGGACACGACTGCGCCTATGATTCTGATCGGATCCTAATAAAATTTTCCACACTCATTCTATGGGTAATATGGCTCAATCGGTCAATTAGTGTAGAAGTTATGGATGTTTAAAATTTCCAAGATTTTTCGGAAAAATCTGTTACTATCCACTCTTAAGTATAATGTCCGTTCTGATGTTTATTTAATATTAATTAATTAATTCCGAATACAAAAATTTTTTATGTTCCAAAGTATTGCACAGTAGAAAAGAAAAATTAGACTAAACATCAAAACTTATTAGTGTAATAGAAAAAATGCACACCAAAATATTTTAACCTATGTCGAGATCTATTAATTAATTAATATTAAAAAAAAAATTTTTTACTTTAACCTTATCGTTAGAAATACTATTGAATTAAAATATTTTAAAAATTAAATCACCATCATTAGAATTATAAATTAATTTGCTAATTTTTAATATAAACAAATAAATAATAAATGTACTTATTACGATTAGTTAGATTTTTAAAATCCTTAAGAACAAGTTTCGTAATTTTTTATTATCATGGGAACCTACTACATCAACTGAATTGAGTCAATGTAACGGTTAATATTGTCAAATAATTCATTAACCATACGTCACTGTTAACAAACCTCACATTAACCGTTCTGCATGTCGTCCACATGTCACGTTATTCGTTCCTCCATTTCTACAAATGACTCGTTTCTCATTACCCGTGTTTATACAAACCTTTCATTTTCCATTCCTCCGTTTCTAAAAACCTCACATTAACCGTTCTTCACGCTTTTCATATGTCACATTCTCCGTTCCTCCGTTTCTACAAATGTCTCGTTCTCCGTTACCCGCGATTATTCAAACGTCTTATTCGCCATTCCGCCGTTTCTACAAAGGTCTCGTTTTCCATTACCCGCGTTAATACAAACATCTCATTTTCGATTTCTCCGTTTCTACAAACCTCACGTTCACCGTTCCGCATCTTGTCCACATGTCACGTTCTCCGTTAGCCGCATTTATTCAAACATCTCATTCACCGTTCCTCTATTTCTACAAATTCCTCGTTTTCTGTTCTTCCGTTTCTACAAATCTCACTTTAACCAAACGTTTGGTTTTTCGAAGGGAACTTTATTTAGAGATTACGTTCATCAGAACGGACATTATACATCCATCACATTATTCATTGCTACGTTTCGTAGGACTAACTGTCGTTCGTCTATTCATACGTGTCGCTACACACTATTACTTTTGATGCAAGTGTGCGTTTCGTGTAATCTCCGTTAGGCACAGGTTGTGGCACATATTATGTCAAAGTAATATCAGATAAGTCTATTTAAATTTTAATTTAAAGAGATACAATAAATTGCGAAAAAGTACTTAACTTATACATTTTCGTGTAAAATATTATATTTTACACTAAGAGTACTTGGAAGAAAGTAGTGATGTATTTTGAGACTGTCTGAAGAAATTACGTGATATTAGAAAAAATTAAATCAAAATTACATAAGAGAATTGTTTTTTAATTTATTTTACTAGAAGTTATTTAATGCCCACCTTGAGTTATGGCTTAAAAAGTTTGTTTTTCAACATAGAATTTTGTGAATTTTTTTTTTTAAAATCAGTGTCCCAATGAATGAAAAACTAATTTTTTGACCAAAAATGGCCGAAAAAGCATTAAATAATTTTTTGTTTCTGATTTCGAATTTTTTTTCCAGAAAGAGCGTTGAAAACAAAAAAAAATGATCCCCCATGAAGTGAGATTGTCATAATTATAGTGAAAGATATATATCCTTTTCAAGCAAAAATGATAACTCCAGATTAAAATGATAACTTTGATTATTAAAATTTACAATTTACACATTTCAAATATACAATAGTCAATTTACACTATACAATATACATTTCACAATAACATAATTTAATATACAGAGTCTTTTCAAAATTTTCATAATTTCATTCTAATTTTATTTCAATACCCTACAATTTCATTCAAATTTAAATCATTAAAATTTTCGAAGCTACTACCACTACTGATTACGTTATCAATATCAAAATAAAAAAAATCTCTACAACACGATCTAAATTATTTTCAATCGCAACTGGGCTTCGCAGGTCCCATTAAATTGACCTCAGTCCCAAATTTGTTATCATTATTATCAATAATGGAGCTCGCTAAATTCGCCACTTGATTTTCTAATACAATATCGCCTATTTGTTCACCACTGGTTGAAAAAACTGGACCGACAGTACGCTCTAAGCCGCTATCAGGTCCAACACTATTAAATTTCTCAGAACTGCGAGTACGCTCTAAGCCGCTATTCAGTTCTTGAGTTTTCATATTACTACTATTCGGACCGAAAGTACGCATTAAGCCGCCGTTGGGTCCTACTTCCAAAACCTCATCATTAAATTTATTACGTGGACCGAAAGTACGCTCTAAGCCGCCGTCGAGTCCTACGATTAAATTTTTATCATCTATATTTTCGTAATTAAATTGCTCAACCGGACCAACAGTATGCTCTAAGCCGCCGTCAGGTTGTATCATTAAATTCTCATCATTTAAATTTTTATAATCAAATTGTTCCAGCAGACCGACAGTACGCTCTAAGCTGCCGTCAGGTCGTACCATTAAGTTTTCATCATCTATATTTTCGTAATTAAATTGCTCAACCGGACCAACAATACGCTCTAAGCCGCCGTCTGATTCCGAATTTTTATCTGTTAAATTTTTATCATTAAATACTTCAACCGGACCGACAGTACGCTCTAAGCCGCCGTCAGGTTCCGAAATTTCATCATCTACACTATTTAATAAATTTCTTTTAAGTTTATTTGGTTTTTTCAACCAGGTTTAGTGTGAGCGATAACTACTAGGGCTCCGATTTCCCCTTATTATTCGTTTTAAAGTTTTTCTAGATTTTGCGCCCTGTTTCCTCGGGAAATAGGAGGGCGAAACTAGGTTTTTGAAAGATAAGTGCGACTAACATCGCCAGCACTGGTCGGCTGAATCTTAACTCAATTAGAGTGGCTACTGCCATTATTTCTATTTCCATTATTATTATCAACATATTTGTCATGAACTAAACGATTATTCCAATCAAAACCCAGAAGGGGTTTTGGCGCCCTCTAGGGGGCGCCAGACCAAGTACGTACCACCCTCTTCGCGGGTTCTGGGACCAGTACTCCAACCGTTAGCGGTGCCCGCATGTTTTGCACCTTGTAACATGCGGCAACTCCGTGGTTGCAGGAAGCCAATAGGTACCTCTGCGCGGGCGTGAACCCCTCTTCAGGTGTCAAACGCCTGAAGTGATAATAGCCCGTAAACAAGACTTATCACTAGCATATAGTGATAATCACTCAGAGGACAACAGAGGGCAATCTTTTATAGCTGCTGTCATACATCCGAGTGAGTATAAGTGCAAGTGGAGGAAGCCCTTATGGGTATGGGAAGAAGTTGCGTCCCACCACTAAACCTACGCAACCGGTTGACCAGAGCCGAAGTCTGGTACCACGGGGGGCCACTTTCCAAGCCCTCTGTGACCAGAGTCTCTCTATTTCCTGAGATGGAAGCAGTGTTTGGCCCAAGAAGAGGTTGGACTCGTGGTGGCTGATGGTAAGGCACCCACATGCACTGCATGCCTAATGGGTAAGCTAATGTGTGCTTATGCTCACATTTCGCTTTTATAATATTATGGTAGAAGTATAATAGGGACCACTCGCAACGCGTGTATGCCCAGAAGGGCGAGGAAACGGCTTCCGGTCGGCGGAGGTGGACTTAGGTCCCGTTACATTAATTAATTATTCCAATCAAAATGATTACCACGATTATTTTGATTGTCATTTACTTTAAAATTACTCGAAGTTCTACTCGGGTTACCCCTATAAAAATTATTAAAATTTGATTGCCTATGGCTCATGTTAAAATTATTTTTATTCACATTTGAGTTATTTATATCATTATAATTAGTTGATACTGGAATATTAAACTGACGGGAATTGAAATTTTCTGTAAACCCGGATCTAGATGAAACACTATTTGCTTTAAAACAATTTTGTCTTATATGGCCTACTTTAAAACAAAAATTACAGACATCTACTCTGATATTATTACATTGCTCAAATACGTGACCATTTTGTTCGCAACTAAAACTAAAATTTTGGTCCAAATTATGACCAGCAGTAGCTTCAATATACGAGCGAGATATAACATTTAAGTTGCCCCCGTTATTCGCGTCATAAGGTACCCAGTTATTTTGGGATTTATACAGTGAGGAATTCACTTGAGAAGGTTCAACGGTTGCTGTCGTTGCGCCAACAATTAATTCACCCTCTTCACCCTCTCGAATTCCCTCAATAATAAGTGGTTGTCTGTCGTTATTCGTCTCAACCAAAATAGGGGTACGCGGGAACGTTTGTATTGCTGAAAAATGCGGTTTTCCATTAGTTTTTGGATGCGACCTATCCGATGACTCAAATGCGCGTTTATTTTCCTCATGTAAATCAGCAGCTTCGTGTAATACCGATAAAAGGTCATCATAAGTATTTACTGACCTAGAAAACACCAAAGTGGAAAGGCTTCTAGGTAAATGATTCCGGATAAACGTAACCTGTTCTGATTCCGGAGGAGGGGTACGCATCTCCCGATATTTCTGCTGTACTCTGAATACAAAATCAATTGATGATTTCACCAGTCTCTGGTCTCAACTGATCAATTTCCATTAATAATCCAAGAATTTTTATTAGATCCGTCATAAGCCAACCCTCACGAAACGCCATGGCTTCGAATGAAGCCAGAAAACTATTGGCTGATAAGTCACCTTGCGGATAACGTACAGGCCACACTCTCACGGTTCCTCTGATATCACGCCATTTACGCAAAGAGACCGCCGCGACATTTGATGTTACCGAGTTAATCGCTCTGGGTTGATCCACAAACTCTTGGTATCCTACATCGTCATTATTAATTAGATATCTATCTGAATAGCCACCGTAATTTCTATAAAAATTATTTTCATTGTTATTAAATGAGTTATCCCGTAATATATTATCGTTAAAATTATTATTCATTGGATAATTGTTATTTAAATTATTATTTGCGTTAACATTTATATTATTATTCGAATTACTGTTATTTGCACCGGCTGTATTACTGTGTATATTAATGGTTCCACTGGTACCAGGTTGTTCATTAACCAGGAGGGCTGAAGTTATCGTAGCCTTATTGTCTTGGGTCAAGTGTCCTGTAATACACTCCCCGTCGCCAAAACTGTGAGTTACGGTGCGAACAGTTTGTTTATTTGATTGTAAAGGCACTTGCGAACTATTCACCCGTTGAGTGTTAATGGCTAAGGTCAAATTTTGTAAGCAACTTAAAATTTGAGCAAGGGCAGTTTGAGTTGCTTCTTGATCAGCTGGTACGGAAACTGGAACGGTGCCAGGAAAAACAGCGGATTCCGCACTGGGCTGAGTTTGTTGTATAAGTACCGGTGGGGGGTTTTCAATAAATACTTCGTCCACAGACGTTTGCAAGTTATTATTATTAGCTATATTGTTCATTTGGTCATTTGAATTAATTACCGGTGGGTCACTCGTTTGAATTGACCCAGATGTAGTTGTAACAGTAATAGGTGTAGTTGTGACGGTAGTCAGTGTAGTTGTGGTCATCGTAGTGACCATCGATGTGGTGGTCGGTACCGTTGGTAACATATTCCCCGAGCTACGCCTCACTGGCGGCCTATTCTGCAATGGTGTAAAGCGGTGACGATCAAACTTAGTATATGGGGTACCGGTGGAAGGCCCGATGTCGTTGAGTTCGCTATTACTACCGTAGTACTGGACGTTACTGTACTCGCAGTTAAGGGTGGTGAGTGTACTACCCTGAGTTGGTTTCTATCGTTAGACGATGCAACTTCTTCAAAAATTATTTCCTCACTTTCGCACCGACCAGGCTGTGGTACCGAACGCTTGGAATTTTGACGCGTCAATGGTTGAGTGTTACTCATAATATATTTTTCCAATTACTGGGACTGAAATTTAATTTATTAATAACGATAGCTGGTTTATGATAAGCAGCTTTCGAGCTCCAATAGTACTTAAATCTAGATAAATATTAACTACCGGATACAAACTCCAAACAACTTAAAATATTTTCTTTTGTCAATTACTAAAATTAAAATATATTTATTTGTTTCCGGATTATTATTTATTATTGCTACTAAGTCACGACAGCTATAACTACTTTAATCCCTAAAAATGACAGTCTTTGTAAAAATTATAAATATTCTCTTTTATTATAAATTTATTACAATGGTTTAAATCTTAAACCACAAATCTATTATAATTTATTTGCTTTAAAATTATTTCAATAAAGGAATTCTTTACAATGGCTCAGATTTCAAGCCACACATTTTATTTTGATTCATATTCTTTCAGTAACAAAATTATTTACAATGCTTAAAATTTTAAGCCTCGAATTTTTATTTTAATTTATTTAATTACTTTATTTGAAATTACTTCAGCGATTTGTTTAATTATTTACTTAGACTTAAGTCTAGTGAGCAAATTATTGAAATTAATTTAATATTACTTTTGTTAAGCTATTTTATTTATAATGACTCATTTACTTAATGAATTTTACTTACGACTTATTTTTATATCTCTAACGATGGTTTATTTTAAACCAGTTTTAACTTGATGAAACAGACGGTATTCCTTTTATTATAAATTTAAGATTTTACTGCTAATTTTTTCTTTTATTATTTTATTCTTTTATTTGTTTAAATTAATAATTTCTTAACGTAAAATTACTGTCACTATTGGTCTTTCAAATACCAAAATTTTATTGACTAAATTTATTTATGTATTACTTAGTTGAATTAAATTTTTTTTTTTGTTTTTTTTTTTGGAGTTTACTCCTTAAGAATCAATTTTCATATAAGGCCCCCGGTATGAAAAAAATATGAGGAGTAAAATCTACTGAACGAATGACCTTGTTACGTTTTTGTGTGCAACCTATTCTGCGCACCTTTCACTTTTCAGGCGTGAGGATTAAGAAGTACATAGGGTATGCTAGTCTAGTCGAGAGGTTGATTTCCTGCGAAAAATAGTTACAGGTCTCCTACAAATATGGTTGATGGATTACTCGATTCAGAATGGCGTCTAGAAAAAGCCGTTTTTTGGATTTTTTCTGGAAAAATAAAGTTACAATTGTTATTAACAAAAAACCGTTAGAAAAATTAGACGTCCAGCTTTTTGGCAAAATCTCAAAAAGTATAAGTGATAGCTCAAATATTGAAAAAGTTTCTGAAAAAGCAGAAACTTTCGGTAAAAAAAGTTCTCGAGTCCCTGAATTGTAGCTCTAATGTTTATAATTTTAATTGAATGTTCAAAATCGGCTTTTGCGCGGCAGTTTCGGCGTGCGCGCGCCGCCACTCTGGTGAGCGTAGTTTTTAAATAATTTTTTATGCAATTAAATATTAATTAAAAAATTCTGATGTTATCTAGACACTTCAAAGTATATGATTTCGCGGTAATAAAAGTTGTATCACAATTTTTCAAAAAGTTATTCAATTGTTAATCAACATTTTTTTACGGGTTTGTGTTATCATAAAAGTTTAAATAATTAGTCAATAAATTTTTTGTTTCTTGGAGCCCTTTTTATAAACATACTCAACAAGATGGTGTTATGAAAGTTTATAAAATATTTTATTTCAGTAAATATTAATTTTCAAAGTAACAAAAAAATTAAAAATTTAAATAACGTATGTTAAGTAATATTTTTTTTTTAATTTCAAGCTATGACTGATTTCATATTCTTGTTAGGCATTATATGCTTACTTCTCGAATTTTTTCATGCCATTTTATAAACTTCATCAACTTTTTATAAACAAATAGATTAATTAAATATTTTTGGAAAATTGTTTTTCACCATATTGTTAGCCTAAGAAAATAATGATTTAAAAAATAAAAACAATTTTCCTAAAAACGCATTTATTAGGTAGATTTTTTTAAAAATCTAACTATTGTATTTGTCCTCATGGTCGATTTTACAAGGGATTTCGTCATAAACTCTCATAATTAGTTGAGTAGAGTTCAAAAATACCACTCGTTGAAAAATTTATATATGTATGTATATATATATATATATATTTATGTAATAGAACCGACTTTTGAGGACACGATTGCGTCTACAATTCTTATCCGATCTTAATGAAATTTCCTACACTTATTCTATGTGTGATTACCACGGTTAAGTTCGAAGATGGGCTGATTCGGTCGATTAGTTTAGAAGTTATGGCTGTCTGAATTTCCAACGATTTTTCGAAAAAATCAATTTTTAATCACTTTCAAGTCCATATAACTTTAAAACTACAACTCATAGATAATTTCTGCAAAAAGTATTATAAAGCGTGACTAATAAGCTTTAATTTATGACCTCAAACTTTATATTTTGACCATTTCTTCCAATAATTTCATAGCCTTGAAAATTTTAATGGAATCAAAAAATGTTGAAAATATGGTTTTCAGTCCACAGAACTTATGCTTGTTCCATTATAATCCAGTTTTGTCAGTTGTATTTTATTGTGCGCAAATCAACCTGTAAATTTCACTGCTATTTTATATTTTAGAAGTATTTCTTTTATTACTTATAATGTATCAAATGTACCTCTACTCCCAATGATTATCACTTGTCTTGTCATTAGAATAGCACCCACAGTTCTTATCGGATCTTGATGAAATTTTTTACACTTATTCTAAAGGCGATTATTCTGATCAAGTTCAAAGATGGACTGAATCGTTCAAATAGTTTTGAAATTATGGCTGTTTGAAATTTTCATGATTTTTGGTGAAAATCAGTTTTTAATCAACGCTAAAGCTCATATAACTTCAAAACTAATATTTATACACGAATTCCGTAAAAAGTATCTAAAAGCTTGACTAATAATTTCGCATTATTGACCTTAAGCTTTATGTTTTGACTATTTCTTCCAATAATTTGATATCCTTGAACTTTTTAATGAAATCAAAAATGTTGAAAATATGGTTTTCATTCCACATAACTTATGAATTTCCCATTATAATACAATTTTGTCACGTGTATTTTATTGTAAATAAAATAACCTGTTAATTTCACAGCTATTTTATATTTTGAAAGTATTATTGTTATTTTAACTGGGCTTGTCATGGTAACAGCGATTACAATTATGATCTCATACTAATTAAATTTTCAATACTTTAATTATGTGAAGGTTAGTTTGGTACATTACCGATATAATGTTATGTCAAATCAACTATCTAAAGTTCTCTATCAATAATAATCGTTGTCTTTTTTTACCCTCACTCCTAGTAAACGAGTCTAATTGCATATCATGACTATACACTAACAAGATATGTATGTATAAAACTATTTTTTTATATCAATTAATTGAAAAATCTACCTTCCATTTCGGCTGCCGAATGGCCTTTTTTTATATTATGATTATTTAAATTAATAATGAAGGAATCGTTTTTTTTTTTAAATCATAATTTGCATTTCTAAATATAATGGCAAAAAAAATTTTTTTTGTCAACAATTTATTCATGTATTTGTTTAACAATTTGTTATAAACAATTTTTTTTTTATTTGAATTTGTTTCTAGAACATTAAAAATTACAAAAATAGCAACCTGTAACAATATGGCAAAAAAAAATTTTTTCAATTTTTTAAAAAACATCTGGATTTTGGAGTACGACAAAGTCCAAGCACTGACTCAATTTGTCAACAAACAAATTGCGGTAACTGCAACTATTGCAGATACAGGTTTCGACTTTCGAGTCGTTTTTATACAGTATGAGTTAAGCTTTGTTATAAATTTTAAACCTAACGTCTATCTGTTATAGTTCTCTAAAACATGCATTTATTTATAAAAATTATAAATCCGTTTTTAAGAAAAAAAATTTTTTTTTTAATTCATTATTTCCTTACGCTAAGAATATGGCGAAAAAAAATTTTTCAAAAATATTTAATTAATCCATTTGTTTATAAAAAGATTATAAAGTTTATAAAATGGCATGAAAAAATTTGAAAAGTAATCATATAATGCCTAACAAGAATATGAAATCAGTAATAGCTTAAAATTTAAAAAAACACTTGAGAATACAAAATAATAATGCTCACTGTACGTATCATTAGAGTACGAATGATATACTATATATATATATATATATATATATATATATATATATATATATATATATATATATTTATTTATTATTTGAAGACGCCGTAGAGTATATATTATATACCTATATATTTTATATACATATACCCGAGAAAAAATTTTTATATATTAGGGTTACAAATAAGTTTCCGCCGTTTTTTAACACAAATTAAATATTTATTATAGAAGAACGGTAATATAAATTTATTTAAAATATTGCCCATCACTTGCAACCACTTTTTCCCATCTCTCAGGCAGCATTCGAATCCCTCGTCTGAAGAACTCCTTGTCTTTTGAGGCTATCCACGAATCAACCCAATTTTTGGTATCCTCATAAGATGTGAACCGCTGCGCCGTCAGAGCATGTGCCATGGACCGGAACAGGTGATAATCGGACGGTGCAATGTCTGGTGAATACGGCGGGTGGGGTAACACTTCCCAATCAAGTGTTTCCAAGTACTTTTTCACGGGAGCCGCAACATGTGGACGAGCATTGTCATGCAGAAGAATAATTTTTTCGTGTCTAGAATAGTATTGAGGGCGTTTTTCCTTCAGAGCTCGGCTCAATCTCATCAATTGTGTTCGATAGAGGGCTCCAGTAATTGTTTCGCTCGGATTAAGCAACTCATAATACACTACACCTAGCTGATCCCACCAAGACACAGCATAAGTTTTTTTCCGTGAATATTCGGTTTTGCTGTGGATGTTGACGCGTGCCCAGGTAATCCCCATGATTTTCTTCTTTTTGGATTGTCATAATGTATCCACTTCTCATCACCAGTTATGATACGATGTAAAAAACCCTTTTTTTTATGTCTAGCTAGCAGCATTTCACTTAAGCATAATCGGCGTTCAATATCTCTCGGCTTTAATTCGTACGGAACCCAATTTCCTTGTTTATGAATCATTCTTAATGATTTTAAACGATGTGAGACTGCTTGCTGAGTGACTTCTAATGTTAGAGCAAGTTCTTTTTGTGTTTGAGATGAATCTTCCTCCAATAATTCCTCCAATTCTGCATCCTCGTAAATTTTTGGCCTTCCACTGCGATCTTTGTCTTCTACGTCGAAATCACCGTTTTTAAACTTTTGAAACCACTCTCGACACGTTCTCTCACTCAAAGCACCCTCACCATATGCTTCTACGAGCAATTGATGCGCCTCAGCAGCAGATTTCTTTAAATTAAAGAAGTAAACTAATATTTCCCGCAAATGACGCTTACTTGGCTCAAATTTTGACATTTTCAACTTATAAAAATTATATTTTACCAATATAAAATCAATGATATTAATAGGTTATGTTGTTCTTGAATGTCCAAACTATTTTTTAAGCCGGTTATCATCTGCGAAAGCTAACCGAAACTCCGTGCCGCGCCATCTACAATAAAACGGCGGAAACTAATTTTTACTCCTAATATAATCATATAAAATTATATATAATTATATTTGGCTATTTTTCATATATGATTATATATAATCGAGTTATATATAATTAAAAAATATTTTTGAAAAAAAAAAAAAAAAAAATTAAATACCGAATTTTTGATTTGATTATTACGGCGCGAACGCATTACAAATTCAGAAACAAGAATTGATAGCAGTAAATGTTGAAAAAATCCTGGACGTCTGCTAGGTTCGAACACGGCTCCTCTTGGCTGGTAGTCCTGAACGTTGATCACTGGTCCACATCACGAGAGTTCAAGTCTTGTGCTTAATTGATGTATTTAGAGTGAAATGTCGGTAAAGACAGAGTTCATGAGTTTTCGTGATGGATTTTGACAAAATTTAAAAAAACTCCATGAACTTATATGAAATTTTATAAAAACAATATTTGTCAGCCTTGATGATAATTATAAATAATTATATAAAATTTCATTAAGTTTTTTCAAATTTTTTAATTTTCTGTTGTGATGTGAAATTTAAAAAATCTTATATAAAATTTTGCGAAACATTAAATAATTTCACAAAATTGTATGAAATTCAACCGATTGAAAAATTGCAATACTACACTTTACAATCTTAACATCAAAAGAGTTCAAACTGTCGTTACATTTTCTTTTTCATCCTCAATGATATTTTCGGTTTATCATCTAAAAAAATAAAGTTAATTTGTTTATGCTCATGCTAATGTTTTAATCTAAAACGTCTGAAATCTATTATCGAGTTTATCGATTACTTTGGCCCCAAAAACGTTCGACATTTAGTTGTTATTTTTACACATTTATACATTTTTGAAAATTCATTCTATGATTGTTTTATTTTCTTAAATAGATGATAAAAATACTATGACTCAGAAATTACATCAGCATTGCGTAAAATACTAACTTGTCACTGATGTAAAGATATGATTTAAGAGTGACATCCATATTACGTACAACCGTGACTTTGCTACTGACATAAATGTATGATTTTAAAATTACGTCATTATGATATACAATAATGACTTTATTACTACGTAACAATGTGATGTAGATTGTATGTCAAGCGTACGTAATACATAAGTCATAACTGTGACGTCATACAAGAATCATGCTTACATCAATATGATGTCAAGTTTTTACATCATATTGAAGTCATGTAGAACGTCATATTGACATCAAATTTACATAAGATGCCGTGACATTTCTATGACCTACGTATGACGTCAAAACAAAGTCATGTGTTCACTGGGTACTTTAAATTTTTGAATACCATGAAAAAAAAAAAATCTTGTTTTTTTGAAACACCCTAATGATTATATACAATTATATATGGATATATGTATAAGTTTATATATAATTATATATGATTATATATAAAAAAAATTTCTCGGAACAGTATTATATATAATCATATATAATTATATATGGAGCTACATATGACACTCTCCGTTTAAATATTGCATAACATATAATCATATATAATTATATATAAAAAAATTTCTCGGAACAGTATTATATATAATCATATATAATTATATATAAGATTATATATAATTATATATGATTATATATAAAAAAAAGGCCATTCGGCAGCCGAAATGGAAGGTAGATTTTTCAATTAATTGATATAAAAAAATAGTTTCATACATACATATCTTGTTAGTGTATACTCATGATATGAAATTAGACTCGTTTTCTAGGAGTGAGGGTAAAAAAAGACAACGATTATTATTGATAGAGAACTTCAGATAGTTGATTTGACATAACATTATATAGGTAATGTACCAAACTAACCTTCACATGAATAAAGTATTGAAAATTTAATTAGTATGAGATCATAATTGTAATCGCTGTTACCATAACAAGTCCAGTTTAAATAACAATAATGCTTTCAAAATATAAAATAGCTGTGAAATTAACAGGTTATTTTGTTTACAATAAAATACACGTGACAAAATTGTATTATAATGGGAAATTCATAACTTATGTGGAATGAAAACCATATTTTCAACATTTTTGATTTCATTAAAAAGTTCAAGGGTATCCAATTATTGGAAGAAATAGTCAAAACATAAAGCTTAACGTCATTAATGCGAGATTATTGGTCAAGCTTTTAAATACTTTTTACGGAATTTGTCTATAAGTATTAGTTTTGTAGTTATATGAGCTTTAGCAGTGATTAAGGGGTTAGGGGTAGTCACGATTTTTAAAAAATCGATTTTTTTGCATTTTCGTTAAGTGTAATATCTTAAAAATATTCTCTGAAAATTTGGAGTTGATCCGATAATTATTTTTCGAGTTATTCGACAAATAACAAAGAGCGCTCGGGCACTCCAAAACGCTCGGGAGCAGGTAGCTAGCGGAACCTGGCAAAAAAGGGGATTTACATCGTCATTTGGAGTTTCTTCTATAATTGGCTATTTTACTGGAAAGATTCTTGATATAAACATTAAAAGTGCTTATTGTAAGCTATGTGAGTATTGGAAAAATAAAAGAAATACGGTTGAGTTCGAGGAATGGTATGATTCGCATGAAAATGAGTGTAGTGCTAATCACAAGGGGTCTTCTGGGAAAATGGAGGTGGATGCGATGATTGAAATGTTTCAGCAGTCTGAAACAAAATATGGAGTTAAATATATCAACTACATTGGCGATGGTGATTCGAAAACCTATTCTGGAATTATAAAAGCAGATCCTTACAAAAATACAACCGTAAATAAAACGGAATGTATAGGCCATGTTCAAAAGCGGATGGGGACTCGACTGCGTACTCTGAAATCTAAACAAAAAGGTCTTGGTGGTAGAGGTAAGCTTACAGGAAAAGTTATAGACAAATTAACTGTGTACTATGGTTTATCTCTACGTCGTCATTGCGATTCTATGGAAGATATAAAATCTGCTATTATGGCAACTTTTTACCACTACGGTTCGACTGATGAAAATCCGAATCATGATATGTGTCCGAAAGGCGAAGATTCTTGGTGCTCTTATCAGCGCGCTGAAGCACGTGGAGAGCTTGATACTTATACTCAAGATTATTCTCCCTCACCTCCTGATGTTTTAACAGCTATTAAACCGATTTACGACGATCTCAGTAATGATAATTTACTTTCAAGATGTGTAGGTGGATTCAATCAGAATAATAATGAGAGCTTCAACCAACTAGTGTGGAAAATATGCCCAAAAACCGTGAATACTAGTTATACTATCGTACAAATTGCTGCATACATAGCAACTTGTATATTTAATGAAGGTATACATTCATTATTAATGATTATGAATACCCTAGGACTTGATTGTGGGTCTAATTGCCATCGGTATGCTGAAAAAAAGGATGCTGCACGTGTGAAAGTGGCAGATCAGCGCGCCAACGACAACACTCGGGAAGGCAGAATGCTTCGTAGGCAACACCAAATTGACGTTTTGGAAACTTCCACAATGGCTGAAGATCTATTATATGGCCCAGGAATAGATGACTCTGTGTCAGTAATTAAATAAATCGTATTTCTGTACGTAAATCTAGTGTAAAACTTTAAATGCGTTTTTCTCAAAACTAAGTTTTTTTAACTGGTGACAACTGTAACTCGATAACCGCTCAGTAGATTTTAATGAAATTTATACAGCTTTTAGAATATATAATAAACTCAGGCCTGATCGAAGGATTTTTTTTTTTTTTCAAAAATTTCGATTTTTTAAGACCAATTATCTGTTGATTTTTTCCTGAAAATCTAGAAAAAAATTTCCTGAGGCCGCCATTTTGTTAATTTTTGAAAAAAAAAAAAAAAACCTTCGATCAGGCCCAGGATTATCTATTTATAAAACTAATTTTTTTCATCCGATTGATTTTAGATAAATCTTCAAGGACTTATGACAGTCATCGCAAGGACCTTTTTTTGAAACTGGGACAACACAGACAGCTATAAATTTGAAAATTATAAATTTTTTTTTTTCAAATTTTCGTGACTTCAAGTCAAAACATTGTTTAATAATGCCATATTATTACTTTTGTAAAATAAAATGATTTAATAGCAAAAAAAAATTACTGAAAATTCTCATTTTTTCGTGTCTCTGTACCCCTAACCCCTTAAAAAATGATTTTCACCAAAAGTCATGAAAATTCCAAACAGCCATAATTTCAAAACTGTTTGAACGATTCAGCCCATCTTTGAACTTGATCAAGATAATCGCCTTTGGAATAAGTGTAGAAAATTTCATTAAGATCCGATAAGAACTGTGGGTGCTATCGTAATGACAAGACAAGTGATAATCATTGGGAGTAGAGGTACATTTGATTCATTATAAGTAATAAAAGAAATACTTCTAAAATATAAAATAGCAGTGAAATTTACAAGTTAATTTGTGCACAATAAAATACAACTGACAAAACTGGATTATAATGGGAAATGTATAAGTTATGTGGAATGAAAACCATATTTTCAACATTTTTTGATTCCATTAAAATTTTCAAGGCTATGAAATTATTGGAAGAAATGGTCAAAATATAAAGTTTGAGGTCATAAATTAAAGCTTATTAGTCACGCTTTAAAATACTTTTTGCAGAAATTATCTTTGAGTTGTAGTTTTAAAGTTATATGGACTTGAACGTGATTAAAAACGGTTTTTTTCGAAAAATAGTTAAAATTTCAAACAGATATAACTTCTAAACTAATCGACCGATTCAGCCCATCTTCGAACTTAACCGTGGTTATCACACATAGAATAAGTGTAGGAAATTTCACTAAGATCGGATAAGAACTGTAGACGCAATCGTGTTCTCAAAAGTCGATTATATCCCATATATATATATATATATATATATATATATATATATATATATATATATATATATATATATATATATATATATACATATCTAAATTTTTCAACGAATGGTATTTTTGAACTCTACTCAACTAATTATGATAGTTTATGATGAAATTCCTTGAAAAATCGACCATGAGGTCAAATACAATAGTTAGATTTCTAAAAAAATCTACCTAAAAATTCCTCGGAATAGTATTATATATAATCATATATAATTCTATATGGATATATATACAAGATTATATATAATTATATATGATCATATATAGTTATATAAAATTGAAAAGTAAAAGATTTGTAGAATAAGCTGCGTACAAAAACGTAACGAGGTCATTTGTTGAGTAGATTTTACACCTCATATTTTTTCCATACCGGGCTCCTTATATGAAAATCGATTCTTAAGGAGTAAACTCCAAAAAAAAATCCTGTTGGTTAACGAATAAAAAACATCCTAGAAATTCGACTTTTTCCCCCTAAGTTTCAACTCCCATAAAGGGGACTCCGCCCCCGGGCGCCAGCTCAATTTTTGAGATATAGAGTTTAAATTTTAGGAGAATTTTTTTTTTTTTATTAAAGTAACTTTTGAGATGTATTTAAGTAAGATAAAAAATACATTTTTTCTTCTGACACAGTCTAATATATATATAAAGGAAAAGAAAAACTCTTAGCGCAAGAAAAATTTTACATTGCAAAATGAAAACAATAATTTTCTTAGAACTAGAAATTTTTTCTCGTTCCAAAAAATTTTTTTGTGGCTAAGAAAATTTATACTCGCCTCAGAAAATTTAGGAAAATTCTGAAATTATTTTCGGTATTCCTATCCGATGATCGGGAGCATACTTGGAAAATAAAGAAACTTGCTACAAGACTTTCGATATATATCTCGAAGAAATCCCGTACCTATAATCGGCAAAACAATAATTATAAACAATTGTTTACCTAACAAACTTAGGAAAATTCTGTATTTTTTTTAGTTTTTTCTGTCTGATCGTCGGTAGCATATCCGAAAAACTATGAAACTTGCTACGGGACTTCCGATATATCTCTCGAAGATATCACGTACTCATAATTGGCGGAACAATAATTATAAACAATTCTCAGTAAAGACAGTAATCATATCTATAAGACTTTTTACTGATAATCTTCATGAATTAGTTTAATATTCATACTCGTAAATTTTTTTTTTTTCACTCATATGTTTTCATAAATGTCTATTATTCGTGCATGAGTGTGAATTTAGAATACATTAGACAAATCTAAAATGATTAAATAAATAGAGTAAATAAATACAAAAATAATATTTATAAAAAATGCACATATTATTTTTTGAATTTTTTAAATGCACATATTTCAAAATTTTCATTGTATCAATTATTTAGTCTATTTAATAATAATTGAAAATTTGTCTGATGTCAGCTACATCCACACTCATCTTCGTTCCTTTTTTATTCATATACTCTCTCTGCTGCCCAAATCGTAGAGTTTATAGTAGGGCTAGTGGTCTTTGCTAAGTTTTTCTGCCTACCGTCAATCGAATCTTATTCTATCGAATCTTATTCTATCGTCTACTAATCTACACCACCAACGCCATCGCGCGATAATTTGTTCCTTTTACGCCCGGCCCCCGAATCATCAGTTTCGCCCCTGAAGATTTGAGTTTGGCTGCTCACATGTGGCTGCTAGTTTCAGTCTCAAGAAATATAGAAAATCATGTATGATTACATAAAAGCTTATATGATTTTATAAAATTCTGATGAGAATTCATAAACTTTTGTGAGGACTTTATAAAAATTGGTATGGTTTTATATAAAGTTATATTTGTCTTTATAAAATTACTAGATAAAGTTTTATAGGCTTATATATAATCATAGATGATCATATAAAAGTTCATATGATCTTATAAATATCTTATAAGAATTTATATAGTTTTATAAGGATTTTATAAAAATTGATGTGCTTTTATATAAGCCCAGGAAAAAAGTTCTTATATTATCATACATAAACATATATGTTCATTAGGGTGATTCATTTCCGCAAAAGCGTTTTTTTTAAATACTCAAGCAAAACCTCAATCTACATAGCGAAAAAAAAGTTTTCACCAAAGATGAGCTCTTAATTCCAATGATAAGTACTTACTATTTAAATTTGATTTTTCCTATTTAAAATGCATGTAATTTTTTTTTTTTTTCTCAAATTTCTGCTAAGCTGCTTTTCTCGATATTAAAAGACGAATTGTTGGATCTTGTAGGGAATTCTATGCTTTTCACATGGTGGCCACAGATTTTTGAGATTGAAATTCTCTTACTTTTCTAGGTATTCCAGTCAAACAATTCGAAAATTCCCTGACTATGTGTAGTAATATTAAATCATTGGAAATATTTATTTAATTTAAAATAAAATGGTATAAGTCAATTTAATGAATAATTAATCATTGTCGTTAAATAAAGCTTTTTTTAATATTTGTCAACGTTCATTGTTTTTTTTTTTTTCTTTTTTTTTTTTTTTTATTTATTTATTAAATGAATAATCTTTTATTTGTGATTTGAAATCCATGTTTTTATATAACTTACTCTATAACAAAATATAAATAAATTTTTCATTTTCACTAGCATAAATTTGATAAATAAGAATATTTCATAGAATATTAATTAAGTATTAATGAAGTACGCGAATAATAAATATAGTGAAACTTATTAGTTTACTACTTATGTATACATTTAATGTTTTTGGTTTTTTAACTTGTCAATATGGATGTTAATAGCTTGAAGATTCTAACGATTGGTTTCTACTAAGACTTTTTTTTTCTAACAGCCTTGATAATTCTAACTGCTTCATTTTTTCGCTATTGAAATCAATTTCTACTAATTTTTTTTCAAGATGGTTTTACAACCGCATTCGCGCCACGTCACTTTTTGAACAGTTTTGATAGAAAACTAAATTTGTCGGATTTTTTCAGTCAAAAGAAAAAAAGTGAAAATTTTTTCAGTTTTATGACGAAATTCCCTGACATTTCCCTGACTTTTCCAGTATATTTGGGTAGATCCATTATTTTTCGACGAAAGTGTGCGCACGTGGATCACCAACTTGAACGCCCATTTTTTTTTCGAAAGTAGGTTAGAAAACGAAAAGGTTTTGAAAATTTCAGCTCGATGCGATTAAATCTAGCCGCTGGAGAATTTTTTAAAATTCGAAAAAAGTTGATTTTTTAGACATTTTCAAAAATTCATACCTCAGCTCCTATATAACTTCGATCAAGACGACATTTTCTTCTGTTAACATTATATTTTCAAGAAAAAAATAACTCATTGATTTGAACTTAATTTCGGCTTAGCTATGGGCTTCTAACTGAGCCACTGTTTAAATAATTTTTTTCCACTTTTCAAAGTGCTCCCAAATCTACCATTTTTTGAGTAGAGAAATGATGAAGAGCTCAAATTTTTCGTTTAAATATGTTCTATTGATTTCTACTCTATTTTTTTGCTAATGGCTGCTATGTCTTCCAATCACAGCCACATGAAGCCGATTGATTTCTTAAAAATCGCTGTTATTAGATACCGACAACTTTTTTCTATCAATTCGAAATCTTTAAAAAATTTCAGAGATTACACATCATTCTATTCCCAAACAGCCCTGAAAATTTCAACTTTGGTTTTGACCTGGTTTCGGAGCTACTAATTTTTAAAATTGACGAATTTTTAACTCTAAATGATGTTTTTCGGACTTTTACCATCAGTTTTATAATTTTGCGGTATCAATTTATACTTTTTCGAAATCCCAAAATGGAGAAAAAGACTAAATGGTTTCGTTATAAGTAAAAATAAACAATCAAGCCGTTCGATTTTTTTTCTGTTTCGAATTCTTAACAAATACATGTTTGTTTTATGTGTTTCAAAAATATATTCAAAATGAATTCTTTACACTTTCAACAATAATTATATCATGTTCATTATAGTCAATAACCTACTGCGCCTCATTTTCGATTTCCCGCCCATTTATTATAAATAATATGTCAAAAAGTCCGTACTTAACAACAGTCAATATATCTTGTATTGTTTACGTTCATGAATTGTTATACGTCATTGAGCATACCTGAGTACGTTTTCTAAGTTTTGATTTCAAACAACTAAATATAATGTGGTTAATGTGTAGTTTGGGATTATAAGACGACCATATTCATTTTTTCGCTTTAATGTATTAATTAATCGGAACACTAAGTGAACACCTCTTTATAGTTGGATATTAACCTCAGTTGTCAAAATGCGTTTGATGAATGCAAAAAAATATATAAATTTAAATAAGTTAAAAACGACTAATAAAACTCACAAAAAAATCGGACGGCTTGATTGTTTATTTTTACTTATAACGAAACCATTTAGTCTTTTTCTCTATTTTGGGATTTCGGAAAAGTATAAATTGATACCGCAAAATTATAAAACTGATGGTAAAAGTCCGAAAA